>JAEUWP010000028.1:0-101873 GCA_018524725.1 Podaxis mareebaensis | reverse complement strand
AAAAGGTTTTGTGAATGATGTTATACCCTCAAAAGGTTTTGTGTGTGATAAGAAAGGCAATATAAGGTTTTGTAAATAATGTTATACCTTCAAAAAGTTTATATGTCATTTCTTACTCAATCAAATGTTTTTCCAGCTGCTATAGTCTGTCTTATTCTTCAGATGAATTATATAAATCAACATGTAATAACTATTTTAAGCCAAATTGCTGATGCCAGGACCTAGGTAACGAGTAGACCACCATCAGGTAATCTGGTAAGCATTGAAATACAGGGGCAAGAACTAACCAAGATCGTCAGTGCGGACACTTTCCCATGTCATTTGAGCAATCTAGCTTATGAGCGTCGAAGAAGAACCTACGATTAGTATACTTTACTCCACCTGCACTGTCAGTCGTGTTCAGATATTAATGGCGGTGAACCGGCGTACATTGACCTGTCTGATCCGTATGGCCACCATCGCCAGCTGAAGTTGTTGCTCGAGTAGACTTCCCATCATATAGGAGTGTGCGGAAAACCGTCGTGTAGTGGAGGAGGAACCAATAATCCATAGTGTTTTTGACACCAAGAAATACCTCCTCTTTCATATTTTAAAATAAACATCATCAACTTGGCCCAAGTTCCCATCAACAAATCATCGCTTACGCTGCGTTCTGATCGTTTGCTTTTGGATGCTCGGTAGCTGTGTTCTGATTGTTTCTGTTTGATGTTGGTGCCTTCCAGTGGCTATTCCTGTGCGCAAGCGGAAGCACTTATAGCCATGCTTCCACAAATTACACACCAACAGATAGTGCGAGTTTTCAGGCTAACCAAGGGCTCCCATGTTTCGGATATTTTCGCTTTGATTACATGTGCACTGGCAGTGTCCCTCCGAATCTCTGTTGCCGAGGATGTTCGTGATGGTTGGCCCATGCAACTCCCACCATGAATAGCATACGGACCCCCTTATCGTATGCTTCAGCCGACGTCCTGATAGCTACTGCCACTGGTGACCTTACGAGGCGGCCCTGGTATGGATGGCACCCGGCTGGTACCACAATTTACCTCGCCCCAGCCGTATACGGAAATTGAATGTACTGAGAATCTTGTATGGGGGTTTTCTGTACAGGCTACACAACACACCCAGTTTACGGAGGCCTAGATAACACCCTGTGTCCTACGAAACTTGGGTGAGGACAATGGAAAACTGTTCTCCATTTGTTCCTCCCATTGCTGCTGCACGTACGCTTGCTCGCGGATGTGTAAAACAATGCGGCAAGCCAATACAGAGTGGAGGACACCTTCACAACTGAACACCGGCTATGCAGGTCAAACATAAAGCATCATTGGTAGAAAAAAAGGACACACCCCAATAGAAGGATTGTGTAACCATGCTGCAGAGATGATAAGCTGGACTTAGAGGCCGTAATGACAAAGAATATCGGAATTAAACGTACTGGGAGTGTCGTGAGAATGACGATGTTGATTAACAAGAGACCTGCGATGGAATAAGGGCAATGCGCTTGGTGATTGAGTCCTGACCGCGCACCAAACAAGTAAATATAGTAGATAATGCCTTCAGTCAGCGTAGAGATTGATGCGTAAGTTCACAAAGCTAGGCCAGCACTCACCATCACGATAGATTGTTGCGGAAAGCTGGGGTAAACCTTGACCCATTCGGGCTGATGATACGTGAATGGAGCTCCAGCAAGATAATTCGTGCGTCATACCGGTTGATATTCGTTGAATAACCATCAAGAGAGCCATCCCTGCGTTCCAAGCGTCAGAATGCAAAAGGACATAGTTATGATGAGGGAGAAGAGACAAACCTGCTTCGTAGACCGCAAGTAATATAAAACCCGACACCATATACAAGTATTGACTACTAAAAAGACACCCAAACAAATGAGGAGCGGGCGACACCATATCTATTTGAAGCAACAGACGTTAAAAGACTTTATTGTAATGACAAAGTACTCACGGTCCGCTGCCTTCAGGTATATTCCTACGAAGGTGAAAATCGACAACCACACAGCGCTGTATGCCCCAAATAAGGCATAGGTCCACCGTTTCCCTCTTCCCCAAACGGCCCATGTTCGCACCGTTAGAATCACTGCATGATAATAAATGCAAGCATGGCAATTCTAGTAAAGACATCATATAAAATAAGTAAAGAGATATACCTACATTCCGCGAAGCTGGTGCAAGCAATGAACATCCCTGTCGAAAGGAAGAAATGTGTCACAAGATAGAACATAGATCCTTGGTCCGAAAGGCAACCTACATCCCGCAGTATTTAATGTCGCTTTGCACACATCTTCGGATAGGGCATAACCGAGTTGGTCTGCCAGTATAAGCAGATGAGTGAACATGCGCAATCTTGAAATATGATGCTGAATCGAAATGCAAGGGAGACTCACGGTACAAAATGAAAGAAACAAAGACGAAAGGCAAATAGCGTGTGACTAAGAACAGCACTTTCATCACACTCCACTGCGAGGCCCAGACGACCGATATTTCCAAGTTCAGTGTCAACAACCAATCCAGAACCTAGGTTGCAAGTTGGCTGCCATCAGCTAACCTTGTAGGCACTGAAATGCAAGGAAGAGACTGGCCTGGATGGTCAGTGCGGCAACTTTCGTGCTTCATTTGAATAATCTAATTTGCGAGTGTTGGAGGACAACATACCATGAGCATACTGTACTCCATTCATATGGTCAATTGCGTTTTAGCATTCGGCAGTGAACCAACGTACATTGACCTGCTTGCTAAGTGTGATTGTCACCATCAGTTGGTGAAGGTAGTGTTCAAGCTGGCTTTCCATCGTATAGGAATGTCCGGAAAACCTTGAGTAGTGGAGGAAGAATTGACAATCCGGAGGACTTTCAAGACGAAGAAGTACCTCTCTTTTCTTGTTTGAAATAAACATCATCAGACCCACATGAATCCTGAACTGTAACTCATTACCTTACTGCGTTCTGATCAGGTTCGTTCTGATACTGGGTGTGTTCTGATTTTTTTTTTTCATTTGATGCTGAGAGCTATGTTCCATCTATACTTCTCACCAAGATATCAGCGATTGCCCAGGATGCCAACAGCAATGCATACGATGGTCCAACAGGTGCTGAAGAGCAAGTCAAAAATGCAATTCCTGAATCCTCGGAACGTAAATGTATCTTGCTGCCTAGTTGGCGCTTATAAAAGTTTGTCATGTTACTGGAGGTGCAGCGCGTCGGTCCAGAAAAAATCCGCTTATACACGATTTCCACAAATATAAAGATGTACAAGATAGAGCGAGATGAACCACGCTCTATATATAAGGCCGCAGAAATTCTGATCATTAAAACCTGTTTACATCCACCGGGGAATCCGTTGTCCATAAACAAAGGTGTCTCAGCGCGCAGCTAGGTGGAGCTCTGGGATCAAATTATCGGCTAGGGCGGGAGTAGAATCCAGAATTATCAACTTCGGTGATTCGACCCAGAACTGGATGAGAAATCATAGCGGAGATAGAACAGATCATTAAAGAATGCCCGTACCATCGTTGATGATCATAATGTATCCTTAGAACTCGTATCGACTAAGAAACAGACGTTAGCTGGTGACATTCTTGTGGGTCAATTGTTCAACGGAATCAGATCCTTCGGGATGGCACCAAAGTTCAATCTCAAGCTCTAATTTTGTGCGTGGTCCAGAGCACATAGCCCGAGGAGTTAACGGGTGTAGGGCAGGTAACGCATATTATCGTTGAATATATTCTGCAATCTAAAAACCTACTCGGTGATCTCCTAAACAGCTTCGCGTTTACGTGGTGCTGCTCTCAAGATATCGTCCACCCTAAATAAAAGAAAGTAAGGAAGAAGATTCGAGGGTCAGTAAGCAGCAAGTCCACGGGTTAGATACCGAACGCACCGAATAATCATCTCCGCTGCCTCACTCGCACTGAGCACGACCTGCCTCTTCAGCTTGTAGCTCTCCGTCACACCCAATTTGCGCATCGATGCAATCGTCCCCTCATCCATATCTACAAAATTGAATCAGATCGCAAGAACGTTAACAAGACCGTCAAAATAAAACACATACCAAGTCCAGCATCAGCCTGTCCTTCATAATGCGCCGCCCTCAACCTTGCCACCAAATCGCTCGAATCAAGCCCAGCATTATCCGCCAAAATCACCGGAATCTGTCTCAGAGCCCTTCCAAACGCCTCCGTTGCAATCGCCTTCTTCCCCTTTACGCCCCTCGCAGCCTCTTCCACAGCGCAACTCATCAACATCTCCGAACACCCACCGCCAAGGACTGTACGGGTTTCTTTCACGGTCTGGGAAAGGACGGAGAGGGCATCATGTAGAGATCGTTCGGCTTCGTCTACCATTTGATTTGTTGATCCTCGGAGGACGACTGTGCATGCTTCGCCGGCAGCCACGCCCGAGAATTTAATGAGCTGGAATAATGTCTATGAGCCTAGGGGACGTTGTAGGTATGGGAGGAGGTACAATACCTTGTCTTCACCAATCATGATCTCCTCAATCAACTCGCAATGCCCGAGCTTCACGAGATCTGGTCGATCAAAGGTACTGGCGATTTCACCGCCAGTGACCAACGAAAGTCGTTCTACGCCCTCGAAATCCGCATGTTCGATCACCATGATTCCCTTTTCCGCTAGAAGGGATTCGGGGTAGTTGTAGATGAGTTGACGGTTGACGAAGACGTTGATGCCGTGTGATGCGATTGCGTCGACTTTGGATTTCATTTTTTCCTGAATGGGTGTGGAGTCAGTTGGGAGAGTTTAGGAGGGAAAAGGGAGGTCGGGCGTGGAGAGAGCAGACGTACGCGTTCTGCACGTTCGAGTTCCGCAAGTTTGCCTGTGCTGTCGACTTTGAAGCGGGCACCGAACACTTTGACTTTATCGGTGTCCATTGCTTTTCGAAGGTCAGTTTTGGTGAAAGCAAGTGGCCGGGGTGGGGGCTTACAAGTGTTGGCGATCATGATTTTGCAGTTCTCCATACGCTTTGGTGAGTTAACGGCGATGGTTTTGTCGAGGATGAAGCCTAGTAAAATGAGTGTCGAAGGAGGTCGTCAGGGCATATGACGTACCTTCATCAAGATACGAGTCCGTGAGCTTGCCTCCGACTTTTTTGATGATTTGGATGTGTTCCAGGTCTATAGAACCCTGTTACACACGGTTGTCGGCAGTTTCTTCATGGACAGAAAACGGATCGCGTACCTTAAGTCGTAGCACGGCGTCAACGGCAAGGTTGGCAAAGTAATCTTTGTCCTGAGACAAGACTTTTGATGATAGCGTCGTCCGTGCAATATTGAACAGATCTTGACGGAATTTTTGAGGATCAGCACTACAAGAGCTTTCAGAAATGCACAAATCACGAAACAAAAGCATGACGTACGAATGATCAACGGCACTCTTTTCCAACGCCTTCAACGCAGCGGCGCTCGCAATCCGATAACCCTCCACAATTGTCTGCGGATGAATTTTCTGCGCAATCAACTTTTCTGCCTCCCTCAGCAGTTCTGCAGCCAACACCGCGACAGAGGTCGTGCCATCACCGACTTCGTCGTCCTGGACTTTTGAAATGTTGACAATGATCTTGGCAGCAGCGTTATCGAGTTGGATGGCCTTGAGGATAGTCGCGCCGTCGTTTGTGACGTTTATCTCGCCTGTTGATCCAGACTGTAGGATCTTGTTCATGCCTTTGGGTCCGAGGGTGGACTTGACGAGATCGCCGAGGGCGAGGGCGCCGACGAAGGATGAGAGACGCGCATTCTCGGCCTTTTCTTCTGTGGCCTGTGTGCTCTGTTAGGTACTGTTTTTATTGGATAATATATTCATACCTGTTCATTGAAGATCTGGACAGACATGGTTGTGGATGAGGCGCGTCTGGACTGATTGAGATTAATTCAGGAGATATCCAATTTCCCTTTATTTCTATTTTCCCACGGTCACATTTTGTGACCTCATTATTCGGTATTGGACACCTTGAAGAATACAGATCAGCTATCGCTTCGGCGAGAATATATTCTCATATTGTCGGAGAATACAAGAAAATGTGTCTAATAACAGGTCTTCTACACAAAGACTGAGTAGTATTTTCCTGACACAGGCTGCGGAATCTGACATCTGTAAATTTCCGCATATGGATGTGGGATCAGACACGTCAAGGCCCTGGACAGCCCACTAAACGCCCGCATCCACTCATCGACACCCCACACATCCACGGCCTGCTATCCATCCCCGGCCATTGCCCATGTCTAGCAGCGTACGGGTACGCCGCCCGGCCTCTCCGCCTCCGGGCATCGCATACGCTGGCCAGCTGTCAACTCCCGCTCCCCGATTCCCCAACCCCCGACAAGACCACGACGCAGACGAGAAACGGGCTGCAGCCTCTAAAGGTTTTGGTCCCGGAAAGACCAAGCATTATCCTTCTGGCGGACTCAACATAACTCAGGGGGAGTGGAAACTGCTTTTCTTGATTGTCCTCGTAGCCTGTGGTGTCCGGTTATTCAGGCTCTCGAAACCGAACAGCGTAGTGTAATTAGACGTCATGTCATTTATCGAAGAGGCACACACTCATACTTCTACTACAGATTTGACGAGGTCCATTTTGGCAAGTTTGCCTCCAAGTATATTAAAAGCCAATATTTCGTCGATGTACACCCTCCCCTAGCAAAACTCCTAATTACACTCGCTGGCTTTATCTTTGGTTATAACGGACACTTTGATTTCAAGGACATTGGAAAGTATGTTCCCGGCTTCTTCCCTTCTGTGCACAGTCGTCTGACAGCACGCTCAGGATCTATGAACATGTACCATATGTCGCGATGCGGATGGTCCCTGCAACGCTGGGCGTCGCAACCGTTCCTCTCGCCTATCTCACACTGCGCGCACTCGACTGTCGTGCCACCACCGCTCTTTTAGCCTCTCTCTTCATCACATTCGAAAACGGACTCGTCACTCAATCTCGACACATCCTACTCGACTCCCCACTCATCTTTTTCACTGCTCTATCTATATTTCTCTGGGTCGGTTTTTGCAATGAAGACAAACATGAACCATTCACCACCAATTGGTGGACATGGCTCGCACTTTCTGGTCTTTCTCTCGGTGCAGTCGTCAGTTGCAAGTGGGTCGGTCTCTTCACGATCGCAACTGTCGGTGTAAGCACCCTCTGGCAACTATGGAACCTGCTTGGTGATCTTCGCGTTACACCACGCCTATTCATACGACATTTCATCGCTCGAGCCATTTGCCTCATCGCTATTCCCATCATTTTCTACATGTTCATGTTCCAGATCCATTTCCTGATCCTCGAAAACCCGGGTGACGGTGACGGTTTCATGAGCTCTGAATTCCAGCACACCCTCAAAGGCCGTGGAATGGTAGACACATTCGCCGACGTTGCCCTTGGTTCTCAAGTCACCATTCGCCATGTCAACACCCAAGGTGGATACCTCCACTCGCATCCTCACGCGTACCCGGGTGGCAGCAAACGTACGTTTCTCCCCTACAACCCATCTACTGTAACTAACAAACACAATACAAAAAACAGAGCAACAAATCACCCTTTACCCCCATCGTGACTTCAACAACGACTGGCGCATCATGAACGCCACTCTCGACGACTACCCTCAATACGACTACGAATCCGAACCTCTACACTACATTCGCCCCCACATGCGAATCAAACTCCTTCACCTTGCTACAGGCAAACACCTCCACTCGCACGACCTTCGACCTCCCGTCTCCGACGTCGACTTCCAAAATGAAGTCTCTGGATATGGTATGCCCGGCTTCGCGGGCGACGCGAACGATGATTGGATCGTCGAGATCGAGAAAGGGGATAAACGTGACCCGGAGTCGTTTAAGAGACTCAGGACACTCAGGACTACATTTAGGTTGAGACATGTGCTAACAGGGTGTTATTTGTTTTCACATAAAGTCAAGTTGCCGGATTGGGGGTACGAACAACAGGAGGTGACGTGTAATAAGAACGCGGTGAGGGAGAACTCGTTGTGGTATATTGAGACTGCACAGCATCCTCAGCGTACGTTTGTTTCATTCTGTCTCCTCTCGTGAAAATTGACTTCCTTTTGGTGTAGTACACTCTGATGCGCCAAAGGTCAACTATAAGCTCCCTGGATTCTTCGGCAAATTCTTCGAGTTGCAGAAGGTCATGTGGACTACGAACGCTGGTCTCACAGATCGTCACGCTTTCGATTCCAGACCCGACGCCTGGCCTCGTCTCCGTCGTGGAATCGTACGCCACCTTGTTCCGTCCTCAGAGTGAACGCTGACAAACTTCATGTACAGAATTTCTGGGTCAAAGACCACAAACAAATCTACCTTATCGGGAACCCCATGATCTGGTGGTCCAGTACACTGGCAGTGGGACTCTACGCACTCGTCCGTGGATTCCTCATCCTCAGGCAAAAACGTGGCTACCGGGACTTCGATAACAGTAAGTACCACCCTTCTCTCCCCATTCCACTGGGATCACTCACATCTACTTCGCTCTAGCCAAAGTCGTGAAATACGACAACCTCTGTGGTTTTCTCTTCATTGGCTGGTGTCTCCACTACTTCCCCTTCTTCCTCATGGCCCGCCAACTCTTCCTGCACCACTATTTCCCCGCATTGTACTTTGCCATTCTTTTGTACTGTGGTGTATTCGACCTCGTCACGTCGACCCTACGGCCAAGGGTGCGGCTACAAATCGCCGCGGTTTTAATCGTGCTCGCTGTTTGGAATTTCCAGCATTTTGCTCCACTTGCGTATGGTACCCAGTGGACGAGGGGGAAATGTGAGAGTGCGAGGTGGTTGAAGACCTGGGACTTCTCTTGGTGCGTACACTCTTTTAACTGGGATCTATCTTACGCGGTTGGCTGACCATGGATTTGAATTATCAAGTGTTGACTTCTACAACGACGTACGCCCATTTCTCCTAATCTCTACTTTTCATTCTCTGACTCACATCCCCATCTAGTACTCCCAATACACCTCTGCGACTCACACAACCATCGGTGGCGTAACAAC
Organism: Podaxis mareebaensis; assembly: GCA_018524725.1. Taxonomy (NCBI): domain Eukaryota; kingdom Fungi; phylum Basidiomycota; class Agaricomycetes; order Agaricales; family Agaricaceae; genus Podaxis; species Podaxis mareebaensis. The sequence continues at coordinate 92,847 of JAEUWP010000028.1, read as the reverse complement.
CGACCGCAACAACGCTGGAGGTGCAGGCGCAGTGGTAGTAGACGATAAAGTTGCTCAAGCTGGTATCAACAATCATCAACCCCTACCACCGCACCAAGATCCAATCCACAACGGGAACGAACAAGGCCAAGGACTGCAGGAAAATCCGAACACGATCATTGATCTAGGTAAACCTGAACCCGGCCGAGACATCTTCGCAAAAGTGGAGAATGAAGGCGTGAAGAGTGATACGAAGCCTGTGCCCGTACACCACGATGTGGGAGGAGAGAAGGAGATTAGTTCGGTTAATGTTCCTGTTGCTACGACGGTGCCCGATGAACAGGGTGGGACGAAAGAGGATAAAAAGGAGGGGTCGGATAAGGTGGGAGGAGAGTCTACGACTACGACTAATGCGGAGGTGAAGGAGAAGGAGAAGGAGAAGGAAGAGGTGAAGGCTGGATATGAACGGCCGATGGGACCTTTGGACGAGGTCGGAGAGGCGGCGGAGAAAGCTGCTGAGGAGTTATTTGGAAATGATTCGGATGAGTGAGGGGTGTTTTTTTTTTGGTTGAGTGGAGGAGCGAAAATCTGGACGGGAAGGTGTAGATGGAAAAAGTATTGTCGCTTCCTTAGTGATTGGACTTGCTTGGGTATGCGTAACTGCTTAGGTTAATATATTTATCTCTCCTATTTTTCTTATTCTTTGTTGTGGCGGGATCGGAGTTGAGTTGGCGCAGAAGATTTGTCGGATCTCGTTTGACCAAAGCACTCATTATTGGACATCAAAACCAGCCTGCCCCTTAATGTTGCTCGGAAAGATTTTCCAAGGTTATGGAGCTCGGGTCTCATATTCGGACCAGTCCATGGATCTGTTGGTCAATCACCCGGCTTTAGCACCGGTCCCCCGATAAAGATGAAAACAATCCGGTTAGTGATCTTCCCGAGAGCCATCCGGTGGCGTATATATATACATAGCTGCAGCGGATTGTTTGGGCCTAGGTGAAGCTTGCGGCCGGGACAGAAATAGAATCCGAGATGCATCCAAAGGACATTGATGTTATCTGTTCCAGGTTGGCGGGTACTGCCTTCTGGTAGGGAGAAGGTGATGCATTGATGTATGATGCATATGATGTACTATATGATGCATGGGCACGATTGATGGTTCAGAAATGGAGGCTCAAAAACAAATGCTTCTGTTCCTCACGAAGGGATCCCGTCCTCTACTGGTTCAAGCTTCCACCCATATATAGGGTATTTGCGGGCACTACCCATCATATCAACAGGTGAATGAGAGGAATCAGTTCCTTGATGAACAATGTAAAGTTCGCATCCTGTTACCGATCAAGTTTCCTGAGAACACTTGGAGTAGAGACGCAGTAAAACCGTTTTATTAACACATTCACCACATGTACACAAAGACTTCTAGCGCCTTCCTCCATATAGCCGAGACCACGTCAATAGCCTTGATGGTTGTAACTGGAAAAGGACTATCGGCAGGATTTTCCGTCATCCCACGACGAATTTGTACTTATGGGTTTATGGGTTCGTCGTCCGGCATAGCCTCACTGACCTTTGTAAGGCGGGAGCGGTGTGCACTCTACTGAGGAATGGGAGCACTGAACACGATGCACGGGGAGACCCGTAGATGGGCAAGTTGAAACGCAGCAGGGATAGACGGCGTACCGGCCGTCCTTATCAAAATTTGGCGTCGGGCTGATCCCAGGAATGCTTGGCATGGCCCATTGGTTACCGTAAACACCCAATTCTTTTTTAATGAGAGAAACACTGCGCAACTTTGAATTATTGCAGGCGTCTGGCAGGTCGCCGTGTTCTGTGCCACAGCCTTTTACCGCGGCATTGCTAATCCATCAAGACCCTGTCACATTCTAAACCCCTCCCTCTTTGAAGCCACGGTTTTGTACTGCGACCTATTCATTTGCAAAACGCCTAGGTTACCGGAAATAGCGCAAGATATCACACGAGTGGTCGCCCGTGTTAGCTTAAGGAAAAGCGATGCCATATATTTAGAGGCTGATACCACATCTTGGTGGCCCATCGCCCCTCAAATCTTGCCCCTTTTTTCCCTCTTCCTCCGCCCATGGCTCTTCTCTATATACCTACAGCCTCATTTTCCAGAAGATAAATCAACCGCGAACCTTGCGCTTACAAGAAAGTGATTCAAAGGTACCAGTTAGTCTAGGAAGAGGAATCAGGATGGAGAGAGCAGTCGTTGTAGAGACGGTTTGGATCTCCAGGTTTACCAACGTATGTCATCTGCAGTTCACCGTGCTGCATCACCTGCACTAAAGGTCCTCCCTCCGCTTGGATCATGTGTGGCTCGCCGTCTAAAGTCGTTCAACTGTGCGCCTACCACACTTCAGGTTCTACTAGATTGGCACTGATAAATTCTGGCGTTTAGTGGCTAGTTTAACCATTTTGGTGCGTATGATGATCTTCTACGCGATGCCACGTCCTGATTTTGGAGCACGCAGATTCTCGACTATCTTCTAACTCTCGACCTCGAAGTCGAGTTGATATGGAGGTCGAGGTGGAATACAGTGAAGGTTTTATTTCTCCTCACGAGATACCTCCCGTTCATCGACACCGCAGTGGTTCTATCTTGTGAGTTTCGCGCTTTAGTATCCTTCACACAAGGGAGTTTACTCCCGTCACAGATCAATTTACACCCATATTGACGGCAAAACAATGTGCCATTCTCTATGAGTATAGTGCTTGTACGTTACTCCGGTTCGTCAACGTTCATTGCTTTGGCTTACAGTCTGCCGGCGGTCCCTTAGGGATGTTTGTAGTCGGAGTGAGCATAGCAGAACGTGAGAGTTGCGTCACTTGACTATTGCCATCGAGCTGAACAGTCTTTTAGTACTGCTCACCTTACGAACATGGGCCGTTTGGGAGAAGGACAGGCGCCTCACGTTTGGTTTGCCTGTCTTCTTCATCAGCTTCTGGGTGACAGAATATGTCGTTATGGGCTTATATCTCGAGGGGCTTCGCCGTGTGTTCAATTCCTTGCTTCACAGGTTATTTAATAATCGAGTTTCGGGTTAGATGAACCGTCCCCTGTTCAACCTTGGATGACCTGCACTATCTTCGACACCAATCGGAGGCTGTCTGGTTGCTGGATAGTGCTAATGCTCTATGATGCTGGTGCGTCTTAAAATTACTTGAGTGTAACGAGATGGAGCTCAGATCGGAGGTGTCATCCCAGGCATTCTTCTTCTAATCGTAGTTCAAGCTCTACGCACGTTCCGGTCTTGGGGTGATGTGCCACTAACACGTGTAATATATCAGGATGGTGAGTGTTTCGGTTCCTTCACGCTTATTGCCTTGGTGGCCTGATCATCACCCAGGAATTATTTATTTCGTCTATTTATTTTGTAGGAGATAATCATCTGGTCGTCGGTTGGTGCCTGATTTCATCTAATTTTTAGGTTTATCATTCTTGAACGTCGTCATCATACTTAGGCTACCTGTGAGTCTCTCTGCGCTACCAACAAGCCATTGTAAAGATTGACAGATACAACAAATAGGACGGCTATATTAATCTACTGTCACTGATGGAGAGAATCGTCCACTCTCTGTTGACGTGTCGCATAATCTTGCACATTCGTCAGCAAAGTACCGAGAACTCGACACAGCATGTCGAAGAAATGGACTTGAAGGATATCATCTCAGTCTAGCTACAGATAGAATCAACAAGGAACACATTTGTACGTACGAGCTACAATCGACTCCCATCTCAATTGACGATCCAGAAATTAGGTGATCGCACTGCAAACCGGCTAGATTCCGGGGCCTAACCCACTAATGCTGTGTCTTTATTAGATAGACTGACAAGACCATCAGCGCGTTATGGAACCCAATGGTGAGCCTTTTCACCATCAGCTCAACCCCACTTGGGTTGGAGTATGATAGTGGGCTCGACAGAGCTGTGGTATATTTATTTATGATTGACACTTCTCGTTGTATCATATATCATCTATGCGATCGAGAAAATCATCAAGGAAACCAGAAAAATAAGATGATTGCCTTACACCATCATGAGATGGGCATATGTATCATTGCACTACTTCAGAGTCCTTTGCTACTTAAGCACCTCTCTAGGACCTCTCTACTGACCCTGAGCATATCCCTATCCAATGCAGCCAGACGTAAACCCTTCACATCTGATTCATCTTGACTCGATTGCTTTTGAAGAACGAGTTGTTACGGTGGGTTTCCCTGCATTCGTTCATCTTATGAAGGTTCGTTAACAACATAACCATAGTACTGTTGCAGTCAGTCGCCCCTCGAGTTGAACTATGCTACCATCAGTTACTGAACCTGGAGCTCTCAAATATTAGTTGCAAGCACCGCCCTCTACGTGAGTTAGATCATGGCAGACGAGCTCATTCAGGCTGAGAGCTCCATAGGTTTATGATTATCTCATAACACTCGATACCGAGGTCAACCTCGTCTGGCGTTCAGTGTGGACACCAGCCAAAATCCTGTTCCTTCTCAATAGATACAGTCCTTTCGTCGAGTTCATACTCGTGCTTTGCCGTTAGTTTTCACTTTCCCATGACTTGCTCCACTTGACATAGGTTACTGCAGATCAATTTTGGCGGGGTCTGACTGCATCTGTGTGCGAAAGACTGGTGGAGATTAGCGCCTGTAGGTTGGACTCATGGCATTACTCAACAAAGGCGCTCAGTTGTTCGACTCGTTTTTAGGGTTATTTGTTGCTGGTTGTTGTATTGCCGAAGGTGGGTTGGGCCTCAAATAATCGCAGTAACCGGAGGACTCACATACGATGTCGTTCTGTCATTCTTAGTTATCCTGACTCTCCGCACATGGGCCATTTGGGATAGGAAAGCGCCGGTCGCTGTACTATTAGCCTCATTTTTTGTTATAACTTGGGTTGGTATATGCATAGCCGTAGCATTCTCTCTGCACGAGCTTAAGCGTGAGCTTGCTCTACTTCTTCAGTAATCAGACCTTGCTTACTAGTGAATACAGACTTCAGCCCGCTTCAGCTCGGCTGTCTTATGAGCAGCCTCACGAAATTAATGTCCCTCACGTATATCTTATTAGCGGTCTATGATCTTGGTATCATTTTACCATTCTCACAACCGACGATTCATCTGATTATATAACGTTATAGGGCTTCTCGTTGCGATTGTATGCAAGTTTCTGTCTGTTCGTAGTAAACGGCTTTCGAGAGTCTCTTCGCTTGCACAAGTGATGTACAGAGATGGTTGGTCTTCTCAAAGTCTGGCCGCTGCATAGAGCATTGATGAATCGCATCAAGGTATCATATACTACGCTTTCCTTACCAGTTAGCACATTTTCAATCCGAGTAGGCTTTGGTATGTATGATTGAACTGTCATTTTCAGGTCTTTCAATCATCAACGTGGTGCTTGTGTTACATTTATCGGTGAGTCCCCCAGAGTTGCATCTGGATGCCCAAAAACTGATTTCTTTGCAGAAAGAATATCAACTTCCGTTGATTGTGTCAGTTATTGGTGTTCTGAACCATCAAAGGTTTTTTGACTAATGCATGCCATAGGTTCGAAAGGGTGACGTGTGCATCCTTGACATCACGAGTCGTTTTCAATATTCGTCTACAAATATATGGAAAAGACCACGGACGATCACGGGCAACGACACTAACGTCGATGTAGTAAACTTGATAGCATACATACAAGTAACGGATGAGTAATCTAGAGTCAGCATGACTATAATAACCAGGCGATGATGGTAAAGATTACAGATGAGGAGCGAACGAGGTCCAGTCAACACTGCAGTAAGCCGCTAAGGGTAAGTGTCGAAGTGAAGCCAATGCCTGAGTAAAGAGTATCACACGTGCTATTACATACGCGGGCAGACCGACAATGAAAGGGAACGAAATCGCACAAATCAGAATCCCTCTTATAAAATCCAAAAAGCAGTAGCCTGTATCCAGCTTCGTCTTCCAGGAAGTCACACCTTTTGCAATCGCAAAAAGTAGAGGTTCAACGGTGATAATGAGAGTTGAGTACCTCCAGAGCCCTCGCTCGAACTTGCTCGGACCAGAAGACCAAGCCATGATGTGTACTGAGCCGAATAGTGTGCCGATAAGACAGGGGAGGTAGTGAACGAGAACTGGATCTATGTTGTCCAGTCTCTCCTTGGAGAACATACTGACACGCAGAGGGTTTGAGTTAGAGTCCTGTGAGTCCAAGTGGAGATAGAGTTTCTTCATTGGGTGGAGGGCCGAAGTGACAATACGGTAGGGCACACGATAGGCCATAAACCAGAAGAGTCCTTGCCACGACGACCTGGAGTGATTATAGTCTTTGACAAGGTGACGAAGTAACCAACTTCGTGCCTGCGCGGTTCGTCTTTGGGGTCGTGTTTTCGATGGAGGATGGCCGGAGGGAGAAGGAATTTTGGACAATGCCGTGCTCCATGACTCGGTATCTGAGACTTCAGACTTAGAGTCACTATCGTAGTCGTGGCTATCAAGCCTGAGTTCGATTCCAATAGCCTCCTGGACGTTCTGTGGCTTGTTCAACCACAAAGCGTATGTAATTGCATTCAGAACGGCAAATGCAAGGGTCACGACTTCCAACTCCGCCAGAGGCAGTCCCAATGCCCATCGTGCTCCACACTGGACAATGAACCACGTCGTCTGTACCACCACGAGGCACTTTGAAAGGTAATCGCCCTTACTTTTGTCGTTGATTGAACGCTCGGTGATTCTGGGGATATCAACTTGCCCGGTTCGTATCAACGTTTTGAGTTTGTCGTAGGTGAGAACTTCGATAGGTTCCCCAGCTCTGTATAGCATAAACCCCCCCATCTGCATGAAGAAACCGTGCGTTTTGGTCCATTTTATGACCGCACCAGGGCCTTTAATCTCCTTTTCCTGAAACCACCCTCTGACATGCTTGACGAGCTGCCGGATCATCGAAGGTTTTGGTGGATCATCTGTAAGATTTGACTAGTCAGTTATGGAAATCTTAACGTAATAAGAAACTCACAATGAAGGATTTCCTTGTTATACCGATACATGATCTGTCGGGCACCAAGATATTGATGTAGTGCCCAAGTGACCATGAGTTCTGGAGCTATTAGGGCGTAAGTCATGGTAGATACGCCCCGCTTGAAGACGCTCCATCCTGAGTCAGTCGGACCTGGTATATTGGGATGAACAGCAACCCAAGTGCAGGCAAATATTGTTGCAATGCAACTCCACACAATATCCCAAATTGATCTTCTATCATGCAGTGTGCATGCACCATGCTCCGCGCGTGAGTGCAGTGATGTGGGCATTGTCGACGGAACGTCTGGGGAGGAATAGGGTATAGGGGCTCCAGTAAGTTGTCGTATCAATGCGAGTAACACTAGAAGAGGAAACATGGTAGAATGAGCAGCGTTGTCCTAGGTGGTGTGTTGGGTATATAGCTGCAGGTAGTGGTTTAAAGCGCCAAGAAAACGTGGAGGACAGGCAGCTGAGAGGCACGTTCATAAACCTCCTTGCGACGGTGGCAGAATAAAGAAGATGAGGTCCAGATCAGTGGAAGAAATCGAAGGACGACATCTACAATACTAGGTCCATGTCACCACTTATCCGTTTAGGGTCACGTCGTAGTTGTTTCTGCAAGTTCTCCCTACGGAATAGACCAACAAGCGTCTTTCGGGCTCATGTCCTCAAGCACGGTCGCAGCGAGGAGTGGTACTGTCACGTGCTGTTGCCTGTTTGGCTACAAGCGAACTCTACCACTGCTGGGGTGTAATACTGCTAAACTCGGGACGATACAGCGGATGTCCGGTGCGCGCTGTTGTTGAGGCAATCTACTTCGCAATTCAAGGTCTGTAGCAGATATTGATACTTGCATTATGACTAAGCAGCGTTCATGCACCAAGAGAACGGGTTCGTATTATATAGGAAACAATTTTTGGGCTACTCATGGCTCTGTTCCTCAGTGGACATGTAAACCAATGATTATTAATTATTCTTCAGCTGCATCTTTGAAGCAACGACCACATCCGGGCATTATCCTACTGCGGAGTTTTTGATAGACAATCAATTATCTTATTATATGATACATGTAATATACGTCCCAATATGAATCCCAATGAATCCCAAATCAATCATACCAACATATAGCCTTTGGCGCCTGGTCGGGGTGCTGGGTCCAACCGCTGCATCGGAATGTCACGAACAACCTCGGTCGCGATCTCAATGCCCGCCGCTCCCGTTACAGTACTCATCGCTTTGGTACGACCATCAGTACTTTGGTACGAGTAGATAGCATCCCCAGCTAGACTCTTGGCAGCTTTCGCCCAAAACGACAAGGTCTCCCTTCGACCAACATCATGCGCACTATTCTCACTTTCCTCTTGGTCGAGGAAGCTCGGAGTGTTGAATACTATACGATCTTCGCCTGTCTCCATCGTTGTAGGTGCTCCAGTGTCTCTCGATATTGAACGGAGATTGAGCACGAGGCGGGAAATCATTGTGGACGTAAGGAGTTGGCTAAAAGAGGCACCTATCGCTTTTAGGTCGGGATCGGCAAGCTATAGCAAAGATCGAAGGGGACCGACTGCGCATGAGTAGTGGAAGGGGGTGGGAGGTAGCAGTAACACGTACGAAAAATATCAGACCATTCATCAAATTTGATAAAAAGATCAAAAAGAAATACATTGCGCCGTCGCGGACCAGGATCATGATTGCCCTGGCAGCAGCCTCGCTCATAAACCTGAAAGACGTCTTCGTACGTTAGGAGCACATCCCATGAACAGAAATAACGTACGGAGAGAACAAGTGGTGAAGATAATGTTTGGTACGATAGACAGTGAGCAAGAAGATTGTGCTATCGGTAACGAGTGGGGCAATCCAAACGGATGCTGTGGGGATTTTTAAGCGTTGGCGAGTGCGAAAGAGGGAGTATTCGTGGACATACGGAAAAGTATATCATCGGGACTACCGGTGAGGATACAGCCTGACCAGAAACGTGAGATGTAGAACAGCTGTGCCAAGAAAATACAAACCTGTAAGGCCTGGAGGAAGAGGAACAGCTAATTAGGTAACGTCAGAAAAAAGATGCATGAGGAAATGACGGTAGCAACACATACCGTGACCATTACGCAGGCCTACAAAAGAGATAACAACTTGAACCAGACAAAGTGTAAGGAGGAGAGCAAGTATGCGAGAGCTCCTGTCGTAGATGGCATACACACGCAAAATCATTATAACTGTTCTCACGGATTATTTCAGGAAACATCATCCGGTACGTGGATTAATATACGTACGCTGTCCAACTGTAGAGGTCGTGTTCATAATTCAAATCCCTGGGGAACTGGTGAATGAACTCACCGGCGAGGAGCCCGACTGTTGTTGTTCCCTCAAATAGAACAAACCGACTGCATCTTGAATAGGATGTGAACGACGTTTTGAAAACAATATAGGGACACCTACTTCTAGATGAAGATCAGTTAGTGGTTTCAAGGGACCTTCAACCCAACTTACTTTTCCCGTCCAGTTAGGATCATGAAAAGCTGTGTGTACAATCAGAGGCGTGAGCAAGAATATGATATAGGAAGCGTTGCTAATGACACTTGCCGACCAGTATAATTATAAACTGCATCATAGTGGCATAGCGGTTGAGGAGGAATAGTAGAGTCGCAGCAGAAAATCGGTGTTTCCATATCCTTTCTACCTAGCACAACAGTGAGTCACTTCCTTTTGCTGGTTCGTGCCTGGCGAACCTCCTGATCGAATGTCAATACTTGGCTTAGGTGAGCATGCATCGAAAACACTAGAGAGAAAGAGGGCCCACTATGGTCATAGACCAGCATAACAAATGCCGCGAGTTGGAAGTACTTCCCGGCCAACCTAAACGCATCACCACTGAGAACTGGGAAAAGATGAACAACAAGAAAGACACACAAATGGGATGCGGCAAGACTAGCAGCGTTGGCATCCATGCCGGGGGAGGTGGCGAAAGCAGAATGGTGAACTAAGAGCGTCCTACATATATGTAGGCTGGCGTTACCTTTGAACCTGCTGTTTGATGAACCCCAAGACCGTAACGGTGAGAACAAAAGCTCACCCCTTAACAGGGACAAGTGAAGGAAGGAAGACACCAGGGTCGAGGAATCCCCATTAGATGTTAAAGCGGAGAATAATAAAATTTTTGCATACATATCGGGCTTCGGCAGATCGATCGATGCACAAATCCGGCATGGCGTATAGCATCGAAACTGTACAGTTCGTAATGCTCAGAATAGGCCTCGGCTGGATAACTTAAATGTCTGGAGGTGCTGGGTTAGGAGATTCAAAGGATTTCCAATTAAAAAAGTGTACCACTTGAGTGCCATTACGGTTGGGAACAAGGAATGAGATTGACAAGTCTGAAAACAAAGTGCAATGTCTTGACAAGGTGGGGCATGGTCCGAGATTCAAGGCACTATACACACAAGTGTTTGAACAAGGCGAACACTTTGTGTGAAAGTGTCAAGTGCAGGTCGAAGGTTAAAAATGATCTGACAAGGTTTTTACGCAACTCCTTCCTATGATCGTGAGGCTTCAAATTCATGTCAGGCGTCTGCTATATACCCGCAGAAGCACTGAAGCAGCGGGATGAAATGTGAACGTTTGAACGTTCGCCGAAGTGGAATGGCTTCATACAGCCTTGAGCGCTCGAGCTCCTAAATCTTATCCAAAGACCAATCGGGAACTTCTAGCTGCCCATATAACTTCGTCGTCGTTAGCCCAAATACCACAAAAAGTAGAGCCATTTAGCCTCCAACCAAGGCGTTACAGGCGAGCTCAGAATGGGACTTGAGTCCAGGGTTACACCATCAGTTCAGTGCTCCTTTATGCTGTTCTAGTCCTGTTCTTTCAACTACCACTTCGTCGGAGCTAACAACTTGCAAACAGGAACCAAGTAGCATTTGTTGATGAATTACGTTGCTGTTTCGGTAACCGTGGAATTTCTAGAAACGGTGCGTCTCAGTGACCTAATGACCTGTGATTGAACTAGGCGAATCTTGGATAAAGGTGACGGAAGTGTTGCGCATATAATCGCTACCTCCAGAAAAGCACTGCAGATCTCATTTTCAGTGGATATTAATCAGGCTTTTCAGCGACTGCAAATACTTTTCATCATTCGGTAGGTACCAGCAGAATGCGACCTCCCATTGCAATCAGCATTACAACCTGGATATGTTGTATCTAACCGCCAGCACCCCTTTCGTCGGTAACGGTAACCATGTTCCCTCCCATCGACATGTCATTCCCACCCACCCACCGCCCCCATGAAGTATCTTGCATTCAAAGGTCCCGTGGGACCCACTTCGAATTCCGCACACTTCAAAAGTATGCCGTGGGCGGAGCGACTCGAGGTTTGTTCATCGATGCCGAAGTGCCGCATCCCTCACCTCTTCGAGGGTAGCAACACCCCTCCTATTGTTCGGCGTTTCCTCCGCCCCTACATAACTTGTTGAAGCAATAGCAACAAATTCTTGCACTGCTCCAACGAGCGACCTCCATTTATCTCAGAGAGGGACGTACCCATGTCTAATTTCGAACCCAGTCAATCTGACAAATGCATCTACTTGAACTAACTCTTCATCGCCAACCTGAGGGGATCGATACAACATGAGTGCATCAAATCGACAATGGTGGATAATATTTTCGTGGAGACCCCGGGCCGACACACGCCGTGATATCGTCAAGAATGCATCAACCGCCGATGCTGTTAAGTTTATCCTTATACACCCTTTCTTTCCCCGTTCAGTGTCTCGAGTCCGCCGCTCTTGCCGTTATCCGGGACAGTGGAGATTCAAGCGTCTACGTGGACACGTTTCGTGCTGCTCCCACAGTGGAGTCAGGTTTGATATACCAACCGCCTGTTAACTCGGGAGGCATGATAGTTTGTTGCCCAAGCTGGAGGTTTGATCAAATATTCAGACACACTGTGAAGATCGGTTAGAGGCCTTGATAATACCCGCTCTTATACAACCACCCCCAAGCACAGCCCCACCCTTGGTGTCAGAGAAACTCACATCACTGCTGCTTTCGGCGAGGTGTGATCCCGAAAGTTCACCGGGTATGCAGCGCCTCGCGTCGTGGTGTGGTAATCGCTAACACTCTCCGTGGTCCTGCAAGCACCAGTGACGCGAACGGGTGTGGCTGGAGCCATGGGAGAGTTCCCGGTCAAAGGAAGCTAGAGATCTCTTGCGATGTACCGTTGAGGATTTCAAGTGGATTTTATCCACTTTGTTTTCAGAGAGAATCTACGCCTCCAATAACACGGCGAGCCCGTGGCTACGTAGTAATATATGAGTAGTGTCGTGTCCCTCATGATAGAATTAAGTGAAACAAACTCAAGACCTTGAGTAAATGAAACCTCCGCCCAGAGGATTTGCAGAAAGCCCCTATCGTGTATTGTTGAGTTACACACAGGAGGGACGAATCGCATCCCAATGTAAGCTGATGCTTACAACGCCATGTGAATACTAACCTTAGATCTACAGATATATATACTCGAGTATATAGATATATAGATATAGATATAGATACGAAATAGACATCTCTTTGTCTCCTTTACTCCCGCCTTCCTCCTGCACATTCTGATGCGCGCATCCTCTACATCGAAATAGACGTTAGAGACCACTCGGTTATTGTGTGATACGCGAGTACTCGGTCTACGTTATAATATCCCCTTGTGAGCCTTCGTGCTTTCACCCGGGTTGGGAAGCTTCAGGCCTTCGGGAATAGCGCGTTTAGCCCATCAAACATCGGACTAGAGCTTTCTTGCGAGCATATCGAACGCGTTGAGACTTTGATCATAGCTTAAGTCGTCCCTCCACAACTCTCATGCACTACACAATCGAAGACGGACGTGAAGGATTCCAGACAGCCCCCTATTACGGCCACGGACGGCCTGGCACAATATACCCGGATTGAGATACATAAAACGAATCTTTCTTCACTGAGAACCGGCCTCGGACTCGAAGGAAGAAACAAAAGGTGCACAGTTACTGCCATGGATGCTTGAAATCGATATAGTGTGCAGCGAACAACGACTAGGTTTGTTGAACTGCGAACCGGAGCTTCATAGCAATATTCGTCGATGTTCGCTGGACACCTCTGGATTACATGGTAGGATAAGTTTCCGGGTTGTCAGCCTGGCATAACATAACTACTGACGCGAGTTCGGAACAAATTGGATGTCTCCTCCTTACTATATTCCTAGTCCGAGCCGGGTTGTCGACCGCTATCGTTGATGTTTGTTTGTTCAGCAAGTGCAGGGTCGTGGGAGGTTCATCTTGTGTTTTGTTCCCCTGTCACCATGCTTTCCCTTTTTGATACTGTACCAAGAACCCATGTGTGATGCCTATTCTTGACAAACTGGTAATCATGGTGAGTAATGCCTTTGTTATGATAGGGCACTGACGTTCTAATTCACATCATTAGTGACATCCTACTAGTCTTACTTGAGTTCTTGACTTAGTCATACAAACTACGCGGCGGCACATCTCGTCGTAACCCTTCATTGACGATCGAGTATGCCGGACAGCTGGACTTTGTTGCGTCTGCGTGCGATTTTTACGCTCATTCTGATCGTTTTCTCGGTCTCAATTGTGCTGTTGAGCGGGTCCGTTGATGCAGATTTTGAAACCTCATCGGCCCCCTCAAATTCAACGACCAGGGACTTTTATTGGACTAATGTAAGAGCCTGTTACTTGTGAATGTGAGCAATTATTAACAAATAGACAACTCTGCAGATTAAACCCTCCCACGAGCTTGTATGGCACCCGTGCTATAAGCCCCTCCGCCGTGAATGCGCCCGACTTCTCGTCCCTCTCAACCACCTCAACCATTCTTCTGAAAATCCGCGCCATGCAGCCATCGCGCTCATCCGCGTACCATCCCGCTTCTCTTCATCCACTTCCGCGAAGTCGCATCCGCATTATCGTGGCCCAATCCTCTTCAATCCGGGGGGACCGGGTGGCAGCGGAGTTGTGTTGGTTTATGGAATCGGCGACTTGCTCGCCAAAATAGTCGGTGATGAGTTTGATGTCGTCGGTTTTGACCCGCGAGGTGTCGCGCGCTCGACACCCAAGGTCACTTTCTTTGACGGTGTGAGTCGCGGCGAGAGGGAGATCTGGAGTCTTGATATGTTGGATGTCATCCGTGGTGGACCTAACGATAAGGATCTTGGTGTTGAAGGGGCTAAGGGAAAAAGCGTGGAGGAGACGTGGGCGCGTGCTTTAGTGAGGAATGGTCTGGCCGGAGAGAATGCTGGAGAGTGGTTGGGCAACGTAAACACGGAGCAGACCGCTTACGATATGTTGAGCATTATCAAGGCGTTTGGGAGGGAAAAGCTGATGTATTGGGGCTTCTCGTATGGCACTGTGCTTGGTTCAACATTTGCCGCGTTATTCCCGGTAAGTACACACTGTATTTCTCACATCCAAACGGCGTTCGGATGGTATGATATACAGGACAAAGTCGAACGAGTTGTATTAGATGGTGTTGTCGATGCCGAGAATTATTACGCCAGCAAGTCGATCTTCCTTGCTTCTCCACCTCTCACTCACAGCCTTCGTAGCACTGTGGACTAACAACCTCCTCGACACCCCCAAAACCCTCAACCAATTCTTTACAACATGCCATGCTGCTGGCGCCTCCTCGTGTCCATTTTGGGCTCCTTCGCCGTCGCTGATCGCAGCCAACCTGACTCGCATCTACAAAAATCTCATCGCCAATCCAATTCCCGTCCGCACACCCACATCCTACGGCATCTTAGACTACTCTCGCGTCCGCCGCACCGTCTTTTCCGCTTTATATTCTCCGTGGGCAGCATGGCCTATCCTATCGCAGGCTCTAGCTGATTTGGGTGGATCAGGGAGAGACCCTGAATTGATGTGGCGTATGACTGAGATGCCGACATTCAGGTGTCCTTGTTCTTGCAATGGCAAAGACCAACACGAAAGCGACTTTGAAGCTGCCCTTCCGGATGCGCAAACGGCGATTCTATGTTCTGACGGGCTGAACACGCCATCTGATCTTGCGTCTGCGAAAGATTACTTTGAGAACCTCAGTTCTAAGTCCGAATGGGCGGATATCTGGGCCAATATAAGGTTGAATTGTGCACGGTGGCCGAAGGCGAAGAAGGGGTTCCAGGGACCTGTGAAAGGAAAGACTGCATCCCCTATCCTTTTTATTGGGAATACTGCAGGTACGTCACGGTTTCTGATATCTAGTTGTGGTCGTATGTTGACGATATGTTTATATACGTGTAGACCCTGTGACACCGTTAGCTAAGTATGTATCTATCTCACCCCTATCATGTCAGAAAAGTAGATACTTACCTAGATGGCAGTGCGAAAGCGATGTCAAAACGGTTCCCTGGCTCACGCGTTCTCACACAAGACTCACCCGGCGTACGTTCTTCCCCTTCCGCCTTTTTTCTATGGTAACAAATACATAACTCTGCTCCAGCACTGCTCCATCAGTGGACCCTCAGTTTGCACACTAGAATATGTCCGGGAGTACTTCCTCTCAGGGAAGCTTCCACCTGAGGGAATGATATGTCCGGTTATTATGCCACCATTCCCTGATTTGTCACTGAACGTCTTGCATTCTGAGAGTGTAAGGGCGGGTGGAGAGAGGAATGATGTGGTTTTCAGCTTGAAAGGTGAGGACAAAGACGTGGACGGGAAGATGTGGGACGTAGCGTATGAGTTGAGTAATGCTTGGAAGCCCTTCGATTGGGCGTTCTTGTGAGAGCCCTTTTGGGTATGACTTTCGAAGAAATGTAAGATATTTGTTGGATTGTCTCTGATGCTCGTCTTGTACGCTGAATGTATGCATCCTATCCTCGTCATTGTAACTGTTCTACACGTTTTGTGACTTGTACATCAGTGAAAGGGGTGAAACCAGGTAAGGCTGTACCAGGTAATGGGATCGGAGATCGGCTGGTGTTGTGAACTCCATCCTCCCTCCTCCCATGCGAAATCACTGCCGGCTCACCACCTCGACGCTCCAATGTCCTCGGGACATACGAATGATGCCTTCAAGAATCCGCAAATCCTGTTTTTCCACCTTCGGAAGGTGGAGCCTAGTTCCTCCCGCGACGGAACCAACTCCCCGAATACGCTATGCCTTCCAAAGGCATCTGACCTCCGACTATCATTTCAACCTTATATTTCGTATTAGAGTGTATTCAGGTGTATTCGCCAACCATTTTAGGCGAGATTCGGGGTGTGGAACAATTCAATTTCAATTCAGTTTTCGCTGAAAGCGGGGTAGCGAATGCACTCTATTCAACATTTGCAGTCATTCCTGTAGTTAGATACTTAGGAATGAAACGTCGTCATAAAATAGTAATATTCATACTTTCGCTTTCTTTCGAAATTTCTTGACCGTTTTTTCTTTGTAATCTAGCACTTTCTTCACTGCACGACATTCCCCCGAGCTATAGTATAAAAGTCATGCTCTAGGTATAACGAATACAAATATTACTTACCCCAAAACTCACTCAGCTTTCAATTCGCCCTCTACCTCCCATCTCTTGCGACTACATTTCAATTTGCAACTGCTGCCCACACCAGATGGATGCTGGCACATTTGCTACCACCCCCGAACTCGCCTCCCCACTGGATAAGCTCCACAATCTTCGCAAAAGCACTGCTAATACGCAAAGCCTCCCTGTATTTTGATAGCAGGCATACCCCATGTGCAACGAACATGTGTTGCTTTACCAGTACAGGTTAGTTATGGCCAATCTCATTGATAAGACGGTTTCTTTGTGGTAAATGTTTTTGACCATCAACACATCCAGGTCACAGGCGACTTCTCTGGCCACGTAGGAACAAAAATGTGATGGGGGTGTACGAGCAATGTGCTTGTGTCGTTGTAGCTCACATGAGTCTCAGATAGAAGTGATGGGGGGATATAAACTCCCAGTCTCGTGTGAGCGGAGGTTTAAACTAACACAACCTACATCGAAGTTCCGCGGGGTGGAAGTGATGGGGAAGATATATTCCTAGTCTCATGCAAGTGCTGTGCTTCTCCTGGGTGGCAGCATGCACATGTAATTATCGTGTGAGATGATATTCAAGCTTCTTGAGATCAATGGCAGATGTCAGAAACAAAAAGGCTCGGAAACGGAGGGAACCAAACAAGTGCAAGAGATATGACATTCTCCAATGGCCCGTTAGCACCAACACCGAATGACGATTTTTTGTGCCATCCTGAATGTCCTAATTGAGCCCCTTCCCCCAAGTCACAAATCCATGTAACTCATTCCGTTATCACCCGTAAACCACATCCTCCACTGTAAGAGAATATGAATGTACTACTACATTCAGGAGGTCTTTCAACAAAGTCAGTTATGCTGAGCAAATACCACAGGAATTTATATAACAACTTTTCTGAAGAACGCGGAGAAGGAGAGAGGAAGTCTGCCTTCGAGTACTGGACTCCACCACAACCTCATACAATAAGGCCAAAGGCTGCCTTTAAACGATTCATCCTTGAATCAACTCAATGTGAGGAGGCCTATGACTCACAACAAGGTTGGGCCAAAGAAAAATAGTACCTCTGAGTATTTGGAGTATAGAATTTCGAGGTTACATTGACAAAGGTATGATTCAATGGTCTGGGAGTCAATATTGGCCAGGTCACATCGGGTGACTCCGAGGGCAAGATGTGATGTATCTAAGACCCACTTCCACTTCGAGTGTTTGGCCGAGGTCAGGTGAGGATCACAGGCGCACCAAGTGTCCAAGCCACTATCTCAAGTAAATTAGACCCTGACATATCCGGATCTGTTCGCCTCAGAAGCTTTCTCAATCATGAACTTGATGTACACCATCCTTTAGCGGCATGGCGAACATGGAAGAAAGGAAGCTACTACAGACCCAGGAAGGCGGACACCATTGTGATGATGGGAACGCATGATGAGCGAAATCTGTATGGTGCTCATTCCATCCTTGGAGCAGTAGTAGTAAATTTAATGGAATGGTCAACACGGTCAAGGATAAATCAGTCAGGGGGTACTTGCATCCGTGAGTAGCACTGGTTGCTGTGCAAGTAGGTAAGTGTACGATCTGGGGAAGGAATGGCCAACGGGATGGGAAATGATCACAATGCAGTAAGGGACAGTGGTACGGTAGCGAGATATACTTTGTGCTACCTCATGGTCTATTCTGGAATACTGTTATTTATACTAGTACCGGCCGTAGACTGCATCTGTGGCGTTTTGGGGTTATGGGTTGTGTACCCTTTATAGCGACAGTGATACTCACGAAGACAGACGGTCTACTGGTACTATCTATAGGCAAACACCTTTCCTCTGATGTTCAGCGGGGGGTATATATACCCAGTCTCGGACATACAAAGTCCTTACACCAGCCCTCATCAAACCATGGACTCCTCCACACACCATATTGTGCAACTGCGGACCCTCTTGGCGCTCATTGGAAATGCTGTTCAAGTCGCTGAAAGGCACCTTTCGAATGCCAAATTATCAGCACACGAACAACCCGTCAATCCTGAATTACGCACTTCAGTGTACACCATTGAAGCGGCCTGTGCTCAACTGTGCGCTCTTGTAGCCAGACCGAGCGACACTCTTATGAATGTGGGTCCGTTCAATTTCTATTTCCTTATCTTATCCCTTGACGTAGTGTTTGAGGTAGAAATTCATGGCAGTCAGTATTACAATATATCACGACGGTTGTGATCTTAACCAAGTACTTTACAGTTCTTCGAACCAGCATGTCTGCAAGTGGCTTTGTCAAACAAAATCCCAGATATTCTTCAGGAAAGCCCATCTGGCGTCCATGTCTCAGAGTTGGAGCGCCGGACAGGGGTTAACCAAAACAAGCTGGGTCGAGTCTTGCGCCTCCTGGCCACTAAGCATGTTTTCCGAGAAGGTAGAGCTTTGCTGATGATTTCTGACACTTTCTCACTGTTAATAGTCGGTACCGACACCTTCGCCAATAACCATCTGAGTAGCCACCTTATGTCTGCCAGTCCTATGTGCAAGTTTGGTTTGCATATGTGAGGCCGTTTTCCAATGCGTCTTTTTTCAGCAGTGGATGATATTCCTGGATAGGACGGACGAGTGCTTCAAGGCAGCCTCGATTCTCAGTGACACCCTCAATGATCCAGATCTAGCCGGTTCCACTTCGCCTCGAGACTCTTCTTTCGCAAAATATTTTGGTAGTACTCTTTTCGACTATTTTGCTGGGGTACGTCGGCTTCCAACTTGATGCTCCCGTCACACATTTCATATTCTCATCATGGTCTCGTCAGTCATCTCCAGACCAGGTTAAACGTGCCACGCGTTTCGGACCCAGCATGATTGGGTGGGGCGCCGCTATCGAAGCAGATGCTGTAGTCTATGGTACGTCCTGCTATTGAGTCTATTCACAGGTCTCCGAACCACTAATTTCCATCACCACAGATTTCCCTTGGGATAAGCTCAAAAAGGGCTCTGTAGTATGCGACGTCGGTGGAGGTATTGGCAACATATCTATCCAGCTCGCAAAACGCTACCCGTCATTACATCTTATCCTGCAAGACCTTCCCAGCAATCTCAAGGCGGCAGAGCATGAGATATGGCCTGAGCGTTGTCCTGAGGCAATACTCGAGAAGAGGATTGAGTTTATACCACTGGATTTCCTCAAGGAGTCACCGAAGCGGGGTTGTGATATCTACTTTGTAAGTGCCTTTTCATATGCTAGGCAGCGTGGCGTTGATCACCACAACAGCTGAAGAACATTTTGTAAGTGACTCTTTCTCAAGTTAGACTGACTATTCACACTTCCCACTTTCCTGTGAACAGACATGACTGGAATGACGAAGATTGCGTCAAAATTCTGAGAAGTGTGAGAAATGCAATGACCGCCAAGAGCAGGATTATGATCCGTCAGTGTCACATAGGGCTCGCTCGAACTTTGACTCACCCTACTTTAGATGAATTTATCATACAACCGGCATATCGGGTGCCAGACACAGAAACCAGATTCACCCAAGCCCCTGAACCCTTGCTACCCAACTACGGAGACGGTCGCATTCGTCAATACACAATGGACATCAATATGATGTCAATGTTGAACGGTCGGGAACGAACCTTGGACGAGTTCATACAGCTTGGAAGTGCTGCGGATCTGCAGTTTGTCAGATTCTGGGAGACAGCGGAGCTGGGACTTGTTGAATTTGCTCTGCCTGGTGAGAATACCGCATCCATGTAAGTTAAGACTTCGTCGCGTTCATCTAGTACATAACAGTTCGTGCGGATACCGCCCTCGTTGCAAAGTTATAACATCGTTGTGATAAAGAAGTCCTAACAATATATCTAAAGCCCAGTTATGAAGGTTCCAACGTTGGCTGCGCTTCCTATTTACCATCCCATTTAGTGGATGCGGGCCTGGTAAATTCAGTGGTTTTGTGATTAGCGAACACGCAACCACCTGATCCCGTTCGATATTCCCCAATGTTCCGCCATTTGGAATCCCAACAACGATGTGTCGCCCCACGTTCTTGAGGGTGATGAAAGGAGGCCTCTTGAGATATCCTACACCGACATGAATTGTCGCTAATACATGTTGTCGCACATACAGCAGCGAGGAACGAGTGTTTATAGTGGCTCGCCGCGTTCAATGCCCACCATCAGGAACCATGCGACGGTACCTAGCACTACAGGAGCTAATACTGAAGAGAACGAGCTGGAGGTAGTAGGAAATAGCGCCACTAACTCCTGCCATGCCACTCTGGTTGTATCGTTGTTGCCAAGTAAAATGATAACTCGCGAGGCCATTAGTTTGTCCAGGTGGGCCTGGTTCTGAGAAGTCAAGCTTCAAGATTGACCCTGTAGATCGAAAACCCTAGAGGTGGTATTCGTGTCGCCCTTGCCCAGGACGTTGGGCAGGATCCAACTTTTCCAAGTGACTATTCTAATGGATTTCCATACCCATATCCAACAAGAGCTTGACCGATTCCATGACCACTGGAACAATCACAAGATACGAGAGCCAATCGAAAGGGCAAAGACCCTCGGACACATTCCTAGTGATGCTCTTTGCCATCCACCTTTATTTGAAGGAATGTCATGCCTGATCTGCTTCCTTAAGACAAACAAGCTAAAATCCATAGCATTCTCAACGAAATCTTTGGACAACATGAAGAGCATCTCTCTTGTATAACGCAGATTTTCACGCTGTTGCTTCGGCTACATACGAGGCAATCGCTCTCTCTCTATCGTTCCCTGGCCAAATGCTTAGGATATTTTTGCAGGAATGGCTCATAAACCGGGGCCGTAGTCTGATTCATGGCATAGACAGTCTGTAGAAGCTCTTCATTTGTTTGTTCTTTATCATTCTACTTCAAGTTTCGCTACATACTTACCTAAATAATGATACACTCATTAACCAGTACTCAATACATAGTATGAGGGTCTATGCTGGGTATGAACCGGTGTAGGTAACGTGGTGTCTCGAGGTAGGCGCTTGATCAGTCGCGCGGAAATTTAGACCTCGGACCTCTGACCTACACTACTCGCTCTATACAAAGTATTTCATATTCAAGGGTTCACCAGTGTATTACGAATTAGGATCTGTGACCTATTACAATAACTTCTAACCCGGTGGCTTACACTTCAACCTTCTCTGTACCTGCCGTTGTCGGCCGCTCACCCAACCTTTCCATCGGGATATCACATACTACCTCTGTAGTAGTCACAACCTCCACATTCACGCTCCTCGTCCCTATGCCGTTACCGCTACTAGTACCAAACGAAACGTCTCCACCCAAGTTGCCAAGGGCACGCGTCCACAACGATGTTTCTCGTTTACTGTTATACGTAGCATGTTGACCTCCATGAGAGAATGAGGCCGTGTAATCACGATAATGTGGTCGTTCAGGGTCATCCGCATGATCCCGGTCAGAAGAGCTCGATATTGAGCGGAGGTTGAGTACCAGCCGGGAGATCATCGTGCAGGTGATGAGCTGACTAAACGAAGCCCCAATTGCTTTGAGGTCCGGTTCTGCAAGCTGTCAAATATTTAATATCAACGACTGGTATACCACTGTGGTAACTTACGAAGAATATCAGAGTATTCATCAAGTTCGCCAAAAAGATTAGGAAAAAGTACAAAGCGCCGTCACGGACGAGTATCGTAATCGTCCTAGAAGCGACTTTGCTCATGAGCCTGATTGTTTCGACCGGTGTGTTAAAGGAAAGAGCGGCAGTGGTGGGGGCAGCGGTGGCATGAGGGTGACGAGTTGTTGATGAGAGGAACGGGATTTGGAAATGGAAACGGAAACGGAAAGGAGCGTACGGGGAGGAGAAGTTGTGATGGATATTGAAGTAACGTTTGGTTCGATATAATGTGAGGAAAAAGATTGCAGAGTCCGTGATTAGGGGTGCGATCCAGAGAGAAGCTATAAGCGTTCGGTGTTAACGACACACGCATGAATGGTAAAAAAGACGCACGGAAGAGAGCACTGTTGCCAGTCAAGATACATCCTAGGGTCACAATTCAGCATAAGAGCGATGAACATGCCGAACCAACGTACCTGTAAGGCCTGTGGGTAGCGGCACGGCTGAAGAATACACACATTAGTCACGGCAAAAACAGTTAAAAGGTGTTGTCACATACGAAATCCGGTCTGTAGACCAAGAGCGGAGATGATGATCTGCAACGCCCAGAGGAACATCAAGAAGACAAATATGCGCATGTTTCGTTCATAGACGGCGAAAACTCGTAGAATCATGATGACTGAGAAGATTATCAAGAGTGTGCTGTCGAAGGGTAAAAAAACATACGTTGCCCTATGGCTACCAGCGCAACTGTTGCTGACCCTTCAAATGGAACGAATTTACTGCATCTGATGGCCCTTTCTGTGAGTTGACGGGTTCGGAAGGAAGCAATGAAGACACCTACGCCTGAAAGACGATGAAGATGATCAGCTAAATTCGAGGAGCGTGGGCGTAGCTTACTTACTTGTCTTGTCCAGCGAGGATTGTGAAATGCTGTATGAATCACTATGTCGGGGGCCTAGAAGTCGGATGTTGTGCGGAACTCACCATTGAGGAGAACAACAAACTGCAGAATGGTTGCATAGCGATTGATCAGGAACAGTACCGATGCAGCAGAGAGGCGTTGTTTCCATATCCGCTCCACCTCTTGAGAAAATGTCAGGACTGTCGACCATATATGAGCGAAAAGAGCAATGCTGTGGACGTATAGGACCAACGATGATCGTAGAGCAACATGACGAAAGCTGCCAGCTGGAAATACTTCCCGGCCAATCTAATCATTCATCAGCGGGTTATATGGTCGAGAGGGTAGGATCATACAAATGAGAAGCAGTGCGTTCAATACTGGAATCCATCCTAAGCCGGAGAGGGGACCAAATCTTGGACCCGAATTATCTCCTTTATATGCAGGCCCTATCTTAGCTTGCGGTCTGAAGTGAAACCCATGTCACTTTAGCAAGAAAATTTATGTTGTCTCCCAGGTGACATACCAAGAAACACGGCCATGACTAAAAGGGAGCCTAGAAGAACGGCTTGAGTTAGGCGCATTTCTGTTCACATGAGGGATTCTGCACCTAAAGTTTGAGTCACGGTGTTGACGCGTTATCGAGTTTGGTCGGTCGTCAAGTGGTCAGTGCTGAAGTCATTCTTGAACGGAGTGTCCGACAGTGCGGTGATTAGGAAAAGACAACGGCATACCTTGCGGATTAGGTTTAGTGTAGGGCGCTCAGAATGACCTTGCGAGACATCTGCCAAAAAAGGTGCTAAGGCAGATAGAATGGAGCGTAAACCGGACAGTTAGTAAACGTCCTATACGCTTGGCATTGATTTACGAGCGTTCGATGCTCCCGAAAACGAGGGCGATATACTGGAAGTGCATCGCCTCGAGTTATATCATAGTTTTATGACACGGTTCAAGGGATTCGACCGAGAATAAAACAGGTTGCGGTGAAACGCAGGGGCCGGGGGACGAGAAGGAAAGTTGGAAGGTCGGCTAAACCATTTTGATGGTTTTACTCTCAGATAAGACACTGGAAGTAAGTTGTGTCACGGAGAAGCACTAAAATAAAAGAAGATCGTTCGATAAGACCGAGGAAAAGAACCGAAATCACCCCAATCTAAAGAACTCCAGATGGCAAGTCAACGTGTTTGTCAAGAGAGGATAGTACAAATAATCCGAAACCAATAAATAAATTTATCTCGAGGGTCTGCAACGACCCGCTTCCTTGCCGTTCCCTCGCCGGTTTCGTTGGTATGGGCTGCTGCCGCTCTCAGTGACCCTGGGGAATGCGAATGCGATACTGAGGCCTCTAGGAGCGTTCTGGTCTAAGTGCTGCTCGTAAAGTGCAGCCACCTCATAGTGACAGCTCCCCATCGTGAAACTTCAAACTTGGCCCTTTTCACAGTCGGTCTAAAGTGCTGTGCAGTCCGGGGCTTTCCCCTTACCGGAAATTCTGAATTGACAGTCCCGCCCAGTGTCGTTCTCCTTTCGACAATCTACCACTCTGTGTCATACACTTGTCCAAAAATTCTAGGACACCCTTCAATGTTCGTTGCAAACGCATAATCAACGGGACTAGATTTTGTTATTCAATATTCGGATGTCTTATAAGTGCTGCCCAATGTGTAGTATATCACGACTATTGCATGAATGAGGTTTTAAAGAAATGCAAAGCGTATAATTATCATTCGAGTTTCCTGTTTTGGCCATGCAACCTGGAACGCCCACTCAGCCTTGGAAGTGTTTCACTTGACACAGCATGTCACAGCGGCATCGTGGCCATTGTTCTAGTTATGCAACAATTTGCTTCAGATTGACCTCAGCGCACTGTGCGCCAGTACTACTCCCAGTCGGACTAGCGTGAAAGAGGGTGGATATATATACCCATTCCCACCCGATGAGCATGCTTCAGTCATCCCAGCTCCCATCAGATAATGGACTCCTCTGCGAGCCACATTGCACAAACACGAGCCCTCTTGGGGCTCATCGGAAACGCTGCTCAAGCCGCTGAAAAGTATCTTTCGACTGTCAGCCTGAGATCATCGGCACAGGAACAACTTATTGATCCCGAATTGCGGATCTCAGTGTACACCATTGAAGCGGCTTGTGCTCAGCTATGCGCCCTTGTAGCTCGGCCTAGCGACACTCTTGTCAATGTATGTCTGTTCAATTTCTGATTTCTCGTCTAATCGTCTGACGTCACGCTGGGGAAACAGAAATTCATGGCAGTCAGTATTATAATGTACCACGACGGCAGCGATCTTAATCGAGTGCTCTTATAGTTTTTTGAGCCAGCATGCCTGCAAGTGGCTTTGTCAAACAAAATCCCGGATATTCTTCAAGAAAACTCGTCCGGTGTTCATGTTTCAGAGTTAGAGCGCCGGACAGGGGTTAACCGAGGAAAGCTTGGCCGAGTCTTGCGCCTCCTCGCCACTAAGCATGTTTTTCAAGAAGGTAGAGCTTTGCTTGATGATCTCTCGACACTTTCTTACCGTTAGTAGTCGGCGCCGACACCTTCGCCAATGACCACCTGAGTAGCCACCTTATTTCTACCAGTCCCTTGTGCAAGTTGGGTTTGCATATGTGAGGTTGTCTTCCGGTGCGGTTTTTTCCGTTGTTGATGGTATCTCCGGGTAGGACGGACGAGTGCTTCAAGGCAGCCTCGATTCTCAGTGACACACTCAACAATCCAGATCTAACTGGTTCCACTTCGCCTCGAGACTCGTCTTTCTCGAAGTACTTTGGTGTTGATGGCACTCTTTTCGACTACTATGCCGGGGTACGTCGGCTTCCAAGCTCTAACATTCTTATATTCTCATTACCGTACCGGTAGTCATCCCCGGACCAAGTTAAACGTGCTACGCGTTTCGGACCCAGCATGATGGGGTGGGGCACCGCTATCGAAGCGGATGCTGTAGTCTATGGTGCGTCTGATGCTTACATTCTTTTAGAAACCTATGACCCACCGTACTTCCATCACCGCAGACTTCCCTTGGGATAAGCTCAAAAAGGGCTCTGTAGTATGCGATGTAGGCGGAGGTGTCGGCAACATATCAATCCAGCTGGCAAAACTCTACCCGTCATTACATCTTATCTTGCAAGACCTTCCGGCCAGCCTCGGGGCGGCAGAGCATAATATATGGCCCGAGCGTTGTCCAGAGGCAATACTCGAGAGAAGGATTGAATTCATACCCCTTGATTTCTTCAAGGAGTCACCGAAGCAGGGTTGTGATATCTACTTTGTAAGTTCCTTTTTACATGCTCAGAGGCAGCGTGGCGCTGATGGGCACACAGTTGAAGAACGTTTTGTAAGTATTTCTTTCTCAGGTTAGATTTATCGTGGACTCACACCCCCCGCTCACCTGTTACCTGTTAACAGACATGACTGGAATGACGAAGATTGCGTCAAAATTCTGAGAGGTGTGAGAAATGCAATGACCGCCAAGAGCAGGATTATGATCCGTCAGTGTCACATAGGGCTCGCCTGAACATCGACTCATCCTACTTTAGATGAATTTATCATGCAACCGGCATATAGGGTGCCAGACACAGAAGCCAGATTCACCCAAGCCCCTGAACCCTTGCTACCCAACTACGGAGACGGTCGCATTCGTCAATACACAATGGACATCAACATGATGTCAATGTTGAACGGTCGGGAACGAACCTTGGACGAGTTCATACAGCTTGGAAGTGCTGCGGATCTGCAGCTTGTCAAATTCTGGGAGACAGCGGAGCTGGGACTGGTTGAATTTGCCCTGCCCGGTGAGGATGCCGTATCCATGTAAGGTAAGACTTCGTCGCGTTCATCTAGTACATAACAGTTCGTGCGGATACCGCCCTCGTTGCAAAGTTATAATATCGTTGTGATAAAGAAGTCCTAGCAATATATCTAAGTCCCGTTATGAAGATTTCAACATTGGCTGCACTTCGTGTTTATCATCTCCTTTAGTAAGTGCGGGCCCTGGCAAATTCAATGGTTCTGTGATCATCGAATGCGCAACCACTTGATCCCGTTCAACATTCGCCAATGTTCCGCCATTCGGCGTCCCAATAACGATGTGTCGCCTCACATTCTTGAGGGTGATTAAGGGAGGCTTCTTGAGATATCCTATGCGCCGGCACGAGTTGTCACTGATATGTGTTGTCGCGCACACAGCAGCAAGGAACGAATGTTTATAATGGCTCGTTGCATTGCCCACCATCAGGAGCCATGTGAAAGTAGCTAGCACTACGGGAACCAGTAAGAGAATGAGCTGGAGGTAGGAAATAGCGGCCACCAGTTCCTGCCATGCCACTCTGGTCGTATCGCTGTTGCCAGCTAGAATGAAAGCTCGCGAGGCCATGAGTTCGTCCAAATGGGCTTGGTTCCTGAGAAGCCAAGATTGACCCTGTGGATCGAAAGCCCCAGAGCTGGTATTTGTATCGCCCTTGCCCAAGATGTTGGGCAGGATCACAATAGTGGAGGCATCGATTTGCCCCTTAAATAAGTCGATCGTGGGCCGATCCGATGTTGGGGTATGCTGGGCGCACGTGGTAGCGCGCACGTGCCCTCCAGTGGCGATGTTAGCGAAAGGTCCGGGACAAGGAGCGACTGCCTGTATTACGCTTGATGGGGGAAGACTTTCAGACCGGATGAGATTAATGTTGGATAACCTGATGCGCAGCGAGGAAAGTTGACGTTCGGAGATGTTTGTTGGGTTCACAATTGTAAGAAACTCGATCGTGGAGGTGCGTATCGCAAAGGGCTCTTGAATCAAAAGACCCATTGAAAGACTATCTCCTCGCGCCTGCGCAAGCATGACTTCATCTGCCAATCCTTTTATCTCCGGATCCACCACCTGATCTGGATCGTTATGCCACATTCTCCTAATCAACTCTAGAACTTCTCCATCGGCGAACGGAACTGAGGGGTGGGTTGACATAGTAGCCTTCCACACCGCTTCTAATAGTGTATTCCTCCGTTGACCCTTGGTTAGGGTGAAGATCTGTTTCATAGCGGCGGAGGATCCATTTGGCGCGAGGGAATGCCAAAGGTTCTCCTTGAAGATAGGAACGAGGATATCGGGCTGGGATGTATCGTTGTCCCACCAGATGCGGGGCTCTCCGACGCTGCTTGTAAAAAGGTCGATGGCGCTGGTATTATTCAGATGGCATGACCACCTTTGCTGCGTGGCTGTGGAATTTGGCGCGCAAGGGGGTGTGTTGGGCAGCGCAGGCCAACCAAGGTCTAACCCAACAGACCAACCGTCTTGATCCAACCAGATCCGTGGCTGATTTACCGAGGATAGCTCTTGTAAGGGAGCCGCAATCTCTTGTTGTAGCGGAAGGGGTGTTCCAACAAGCGTAATGTTCTGTGCATACAAGTCCGTGGATAAGCTCCGTTCGAGGTTGATTTCGTCTGCACCTCCTAGTGTGTTGACGATATATGCAGCGTCGGGGAGGATTTGGTGAGAAAACGTTCGCGCGTCGACGAAGGTAGACTTGACGATGTAGCCTGGGGCGTCAAGTGTCCAGAGCCAGGTGTCATATAACCCTGCAGCGGGGAACAGGATAAGGAACACGGCGACAATCCATGAGTGTTCTCCAATGCCGTGCGACGAGATGAAATACAACTTCTGGATGGTGTCCTCTAAAAGCATGAGGAATGAGGTATAGGCGGAGAGGCGATATGCGATGCAGGAGAGGAGTTTGAACACCGTATATTGAAGAAGTAGTGCGGAAACACGAAAAATGACGTTCTTGGCTGCGTTATGCCCGACAGAAAGCACAGACTTGAGGAGTGCGTTCGCGACCCATCCAATAGGAGGAATCATTGTGTTGATGTGGCACCATAAAAAGTGCAGGCAGCGTCGAAAAAGAAAGATGAGCTTGTTGGCATTGCCACCTTCGAGCACACGAAGCTTTCCATTTCTCCGTGTTGGGAAGCCACGAGGCGTACGTATATGAGGTTCTGTGACGTTACATCCATTATCAAAGGGGCCTTATCCGGTTGGCTGGGCGAGGGTGTTAAGGCAAGTGCCGCCAGGTGGTCAGCGGAATGATTAGCCTCAAATCCAATCATTCTATACCGATGCTGAATGGACTGTTACCGGGCTGTATGTGTATTGTAGGTACCATAAGATATGTTCTGCGGGATAGCCTTTGGAACATTTGCGATATAGCATAACTAATCCGCCACTGTGTGATCACGCACTCTCTGCAATGATAAAGCCAAAATTCGAGTTTACTGTGGGTCGAACTTGGACAACGCGCCATCCGGCCGCTTCTACCACGTGCAGATGTTGCGGAAGAGTTCTCTCTTTTCCGTTCAGGAGGAGCTGCATCTGCCGGGTCTGATGGATGAATCGAGATGAAAAAGGGCTCGAACGGCGCCACCCACAGCTATATCCACGCAATATATATTGGCGCTCGCCTTCCCCAAGTTGTGCAGCAAAGGGTCAGGGGTCTCGGATGTAGCTGAAGAGGTTTTCATCAAGTGCGACTGGGGTATTTTGGTATGAGAGGCGAATGGTACGATATAGTCCGCCACAACTAGGTGGCTTTCGGGCGACGCTGCTGCACAGAGGTTCTTGAGGATCCGGATGACATGGTCGTCATCCCAATCATGAAAGACTGTACGAGCGAAGTAGACACGAGCGCCTAGCACAGGCTGTGGCCGAAAGAAATCATGAACTGAAGGAATGAGAATAAGAACGACAATGGGAATAATTCAGCGGGACCGATATACCAACAAAAGAGACCCGTCCCTCGGTCAAAACCTCGGTATTATTGTCCTTGAAGTACTGAGATTCGTTAGAAGTGCGCCTGAAAGTCAGGGGGCAATATTACCTCCAACCCTTCCCGAACAACAGGCTCCTTGTCCTGAACGAGGATCCTCAGGCCAGGGAAAGCTTGAGCCAATAGAAGAGCAGGTCTACCAGTCCCTCCGCCTACGTCCACGATAACACTACCTGCTGGAAGCGCTTCCCAGTCAAAACCTAGGCGCGATCTGGTCAGAAGCAACGAATAGAGAGCAAAGAGAATCCATGCCATGCAACAAAGCCTCGGGGTCGTCCCATCGAACCGTGGCTCGGATGCACGCGTTATGTCTAGCGAATTCGTATCTGTGGGCTGGATCGTGCATCCAAGTAAACAGATTGCCATTGGTTTTGAACGCCTTCTGGAAAGGTGTTTGTGCGAGGTTAGAAGTCCCTTCCTTCGATCTCACGTCGTCAAGATGATAAAGAGATGCCCTCGCTACATCATTGGCACTGGCCCGTATCTTTAGTGTGAGAACGACACGTCGGAGAATGGGCTAGAACTCACAAATGCCCGATATAACCAGAGATGTCACTGGTTTTAGAATATGCAATAAACTTGTTTAACTGACTGAAGATATTTGGTGAGTTGGCCTGACGTAGGATCGATAGGGAACGGCCCACTCCTCTTGCAATTTCCTGTGAGGGATTCCCGTGTCTAGTAGAGAAGAGATTCGGTTATGGGCGAAAACGTTTGGCTCAACTTCACGGAAGATATGATGTGCGGCCAGAAGTCTCAAACAACGTCCTATGAAGGGTAGACCAGATAAATTAACGTTGTCTAAGGATGAGTCGATGACAGGGTAGGCACAGACCAAGCTTCTCAGGATCCGCTCGGCATCTCTTCGCGACTTCATCAACGTCAGCACCCCCTGGTGCACTTTCACGGAGAGCCTCAGCAACATTGAGCTCATTGACAGTATTGAGAGCGGCCGTCAAAAGGGACTTCCATAAGATCAGAACGCTAGGCATCAATGAAGAAAATCAGCAATCTTACACCACACGCTATGTCAACAAGCGACATAAACGGTTCTCGAACGACGCTAATAAGCTGGTATGCCGCTGCGATGACAACATTGGAAAGCTTCTGTACTTCTGGATTTTTGTGTGGTTCAAATTGGTTGAGAATAGGATCAATTGGAGTGTCCAACGGCGGCCACGATCCATTTGGAGATTCCCGGCTCGTAATGTTTTCCAACTTGTCGAGCGCATCGTCGATAATCTCACGAAGTTGTCGTAGTTCTTGCGACTTCATCATCCAAACGAAGTATCTGTGAGCTGTGGGCGGGGTTTTCCACTGATTTCCCGAGCGTTACCCTCTTTAAATATCTCCTACGCCTCGGCTTTACATGCTGTTCAGGTTCCCAATGACGCTCAAGGTTGGAAGACTGGGCTTCTAAGGTGGATTGCTACCCATCTAAATCCTAGCATCGAAGGGCTTTCCGGGGGAAGCAGCCACTCAGGACTTTATCTTCCATGCATGAGCCATGCCACCGGAAGCTTTCATCCACACTGCCCATCGAATGGCAGGTATGTTAGCTTGTGGAGATTGTTCTCCCGTACACGACCTAGGTCATTGGCACCTTACTTCCCGAGGATAACTTGCGGTCTCCTTTCCGAAGCTAAAGTTACGATCTCTCTTAGCTTGACCTTGGAAGATTCATTCAGTTGCGTGTGAAGAGCCTGAAGCGATAGGTCGATCTAAGGTGTTTGAAGTGGATATATAACTCGGCGGACCACGTAGACTCAAGATGTCAGGACCCCAGCAGGCTTCTTATCCCTATCTCATGTCTCTGCTGGGGGTTTAGACGACCACCCTTGTTGCATTGATCGTGGGACATATCAGTAAAGCTTTCATTTCATTGTCTCTGGCGTTGCTAGTCGCCTGCAACGGGATGATTTCTTTTCATGGTGTCGCGTAAGCGCCCCCTGACAAGCCTTGAATGTTTGAATCCCCAGGCTGGATACGGCCGCACGCCAATCACGCCCAAATTCTCGTCTGCGCGAAATCCCTGTATCTATGACGATTATTTCTTAGGACCAATGTTTAACCCCGCGACCGCGGTGAGAAGCCACGCAGGAACCAGGTGCGGGGGTCCGTTGCCTAGTCGTCGAATTTCGCTGACGGTCAAGCTAAGGCGGGGCTGGTGGGGCGGGTCACGATCCTCGCATCCAAGCTCCCGACGAGCAATGAACTTGGCTTGAATGACAGTAGACAGTCGAGAGTGTTCGATGACATAGCCTATAGAAGCACCTTTTATGTAACCCTAATGACCAGTTCCCAGGGTCCTAATTGGCACTTGTCACTTGCTCACTTCCACACCTCCGTATGGCTTCCAGCAGACTGTGCGTTCGACTTATACCATCTAAACAAAATCTCACAGTGTTTTATATAGGTTTACGCAGATATACCGTTCTTTACCTCCAGAATCGCAACAGGCCTTTGTCGAAGAGCGGCTCGCGCCACTTTTGGATTCTCTTTCATCCAAGAAGCGCGACAGGATCATCAGAGCCGCTAAGCGGTCACAGGCATATTACGATGGGATTCCTGAGCTGGATCTCAGAGGGAAAAAACGCGAAATGCAGACTCTTCTCATGATGCTCGCAAAGGACGATAAGGTCGCGTTCACTCGGGAGAGGAGCAACCGCGAAGAGATCATACAAGAGGCCGTTCATAGCATCTCATCGTGGCTAAACAAGATATGGATTATGGTCTACGAGTATAAGGTCAACTATGATCAGGCTCATGAATGCCTCCTTTACGCGTTGAAGAGTTTAACAGTGCTCGAGGATTCGCCTGGCATTGGAGAGCAAGTTGCTTCTGCTCAATTGAGCCTGGCTTCGTCGCTTACTCCACAACTAGTTGCAGATGTTTGTTCAACAACATGTACGTCACAGTCTCTCTCAAGAATAAGGAACGACGTACCGTAAAATACTTCTCTTTTACGGGTCCTCGTAATCTCGACCGGGTTTGCCTATGGATCTGGCGTGATTTATTCTTGAACATGCTGGTGGAGGATCCTCGCTCGAAGGGCCGCGTGCAGAAGATGTTGGTAGATATCGAGGAGATACTGGGGTGGCAAGGGCTGGAGAAAATGCTATATGGAGGCGGACGAAGTGAGATTCTCCTTTTCATCCAGAATTTGATCTGACTTGTCTTAGAGTCGTCTGATGACGACATTCTCGATGATGATGAGGAAACAGAATGTACGGATGACGAGGAAGATATCTTGCGGGGCTACGAGGATGTTGGTACCGACGATGAATTCGATCTCGACTGCGACGGAGAAGAGCGGTGTTGCTGCCGCTTCCATGCCAAGTACTGGCCGGACCGGATGAACGAGGAAAGGATCACACTCAGAGAGATTGTCAAAGCTCGTCTCCTAGATGTCTTCCGTGATGCCCCCGACGTCGCCCTCTTCACTGCTATTGGTTCGATCAGTACTTCTCGCACCGTCAAGCAGCTACTCCAGATACTTTCAACCGTCGCTGGAAATAGTGCTGATTCGTTCAAAGCGGCTCTCACCATCCGCACCAGCCTCCATCACCCCCGCAAAATTCTCAAGCTTTTGGAGAATCATTATCATTACCTGCGTCCTAGTGATTGTCCGACTCTTCTTCCTGCCGTCGCTGCCCTTGCCGATTCCGCCTGTCGCCCACAAGCTCTCAAGTTCATCGAGAGGGAACTATTCGACTCAGTACAGCATATCTACGTGGCAGTCCGTTCGACGTTCTCCCACTTTGCTGAAGAACCCAACAAAACAGACCTAGCAGAAATCCTCAAACTTCCGTCCGATTCCTTGGGCAGGGCGAGTCGGATCGAAAGATGGGTTGACCGTTCCTTGACCTCCACTGCTTCGGAGTCCATTGGGCCTATGGCATTCGCTGCCATGATGATGGGATTCCCCGTTGGCCCTCCGGCGTCCTCCCTTGATGAAACAGACCTCCTTGCATACGTTGACCTCAACAAGCCGGATCCGGATCTTGATGACCTCCGGGAGGAATTCAGGCCCCAGCTAAAGCCGCGCTTCGAGACGTGGAATCTCTATGCTCAGACAATGGGGAAGGATTGTTTTCAGATTCTTCATAGGGTGTATGCGAAGATCGTCGAACTTATGCCATTTTTTAAAATGCCGGATGTTGTGACGGAGATGACCAGCCGGTGAGTGTGCACTTGTTACCAGGGTTTTGGCCTTACTGACGTTCCCGCTTATAGGCTGTCAGACAGGCCCAATAAAAGCCATGTCCGCGAAGCCATGCTTTGTGTCTTGAGTTTCTGCAAGGCGCACCGCAAAAAGGTCGTCCAGCGTGTGGATCAACGTCGTCATACTCAGAGAAAGGCTGCCACAAAAACCGCTATCAATAGTCAGACACCGCAATCATCTGCTTCTCCCACCACTACCACTGCTCCAACTGGAAACACACCCGCCCCTGTGGCTGCTGCCACAGCTCCGATTCTGCACATCTGGGGTAGCCATGGACCTAACTCAGGCGCACCATTTGGTCCTAACGCTCCGACGACAAACCCTAATCCCCCGCCTCCGCCTCCGAGCACCACAGGACCCATTGTGGTGTCACCTTTACCTCCTCCAGAATGCAATCATCAATAGGGCAGGCCCGGTGCCCACACACTCTTATCATCATGTCACTGCTTCCCATTCCTGACGTTTTTTTTGATGACCTGCTTTCACCACTTGATGAGATCATTTATGCTGCTGACATCTGACTTGCCACTTTCTTCATCTATGCACCATACGTATCACCTTTGGTCTTGCTCTTGATCGTCTCCATACCCGTATTGACAGTCATCACACCTCGTAATTCAATGCTTCGGTTTTCTGACACTCGCTTGTTTTCCCCGTTTGATGAGAGGAGCTTTAACGAGTTATGGTCGCATGAAGAACTACATAAGCATGCCCTGATGTTTCTGGTTGGCTCTGACGCCCTGAAATTTGTATTTCTCCTTTCATGACACGTCAACAGGTTTCAATACACGTTGGAGGGCTGTAGAATATTGCACTGCCGAGCGAATCTCCAAAGAAAGCATCACCCCCAGAATTACATGCCAGACAACCTTGTGCGAAAGCAAGATTCGTGTACGCCGCCTTCTTCGCAGAAAAGTTCCAAATCTGAAAGGACTTGATAATTTTGTGTTAGTTAAGGTTGGTCATCAGATCATACGTGATGCTCATTTGTTCGAGGTTTAGATCAAAATGTTCTTTCGCCCTTCCCAACGTAACCTTCAGTTTATAGTACTCATATGTCTGTCTTTTTTTCGTAGTCTTTACCCTTCGCAACCCGCGCGCGCCTTATAGCTTATCCTTTTCGCTCTTTCCCTGTTCCTATCATTCCTATCCAGATCCTGCATTCGCTCACCCAGCCCCGTCAACAAGGCTCTTGTTGAGCCCAGCACTTGGTGATCTTAGGGCCTGGTCATGTTACCATTATCTTTATTGTTGCTTTAACGCCCACTCGCCTTCGTCTCCGACGACTCAGCGGTCAAATGACTTATTAAAAATACATCTTTCCCTCTGCAGCCAACTTCCCAGATGCCAAGGGGCAAGTGCAGATGTTGAACAGGTTCCACGAAGGATTCCTTCACCCTTAGACTTACGTCGGATACGGGTGAGTACGAATTTAACCAGTCAGGTCTGAGATCTAATGAGGCTCCCAATTTGTGAAGGAACGCTCTGCGCGGAGTTAGGCGGCTAAGCGTACGGTATATAGGCCGAATGGGAAGGTTGAAATTGAGAAGGGATCATAGCACTTCACTAGGATAGGCGTAGATTTGATGAGAACCAGGTCTACGACTGAATTGGGTTCTTGTAATGCAGGAAGCCGACCTGCGTAGTGTACCCGATGCGCTCTTCACTAAAAGGGCGTCAAAAACTCACAAGATAGGGAGCTCTCATATATGTGCTAGATACACCATCTAGTGCCTATAGTAGCGTTATGGCTTGATCGAGTTCAATTTACACAAACTTCTGCGACTTCGCAAACAACGGACCAACGTACGACAGCGTACGACTTGACGTCACGATTGCCTATTGTTTCTTGAGATCATCGGGCGCGATTCTAAGCCTGCCAGTCTTGCTCATCTGCCCAGTATTTGAAGGCAGTGTGCACACAGTGCTTTAAATGAGCAGGAGATGGTACATATCGATTCTTAAGAGATTTCAGCAAGTGGAGGATGAGATACAAACAAACGATCGCTGGGGGTTCGGGCCTATCCGAGGTAGTAGCCACCGATTGTATGCATTTATATCGGGCCGACGCCCTGTTTTGTTCTTGGAAGTCCCTATTAAGAAGTGTCAAGGGGACCCAGATGCCCAACAATAGCCATGGCTTGCTGGTTTTGAAGGAAATTTTGAACTTTACGAAACCCACCGGGTTTCATGATCGGGTTTGTGACCCGCTTCTGGTTCGGCTGCAACAAGGAAGATGTCATTGTCACCCCAAAGCCTTTCTTTCACGCCATTTAGAAGGAAGGTTTTGCGAAACTGGTGGTGGGAGCCGGTGCATTTAGGAGCGTGAAACAATGAACAACCCGGCGGCGATCATGCCAATGTTTACGTGTTATTTGGTCCAGTGGGGAGTCAGTCACCGAGAGGTTGGTGGTTGCACTGAGTACTTCACTGCCAACACCAGCGCAGGTGGAACTGACATCATCAATGTCTTCACTTCTTATCTCAGAAGCGTTGAGCCTCCACAGCCAGAATCTACAACGTGCGGGCCTGGCAAATTGAGTCTTGGTTAGTGATCTAGGTTTTGTTCGGTTCACGGTGTCTTTGTCCTGGCTTGGATGTCAATGGATTGCGCCAGACAATCATTGCATAGGCTAAGTAAATATCCGCAAACCGGAAGCCAGTCCCACAATATCTAATCCATACTTTTCAACACAATTACAATGAGGCGACACCTTCAGGGACGCACATTTTGGGTATGTTTGTTTGCCTTCCATTTCTATGCCTTCCCTAGTCCCTGAACTCACGAACGCCCCAACTGTGTGAAATCTGGGAAGGTCCTTGTTGAACATCTATACTTAATCACTTGGAGACCATAATCGCTGGCTGCCTCCCAACAGAGAACAATGACACGGGGTGGTACTTAATGAACATGGAGCAGTTAAGAAATCACCCCTTCCCATCAACGAACCACAACACCGGTCCGGCGCCAATTTATTCAGGTGCATTAGCCTCGAGGCAAACTTCCAAACGAGGCTTCGACCTCATTGTGTACCCACTGTTCAACTGACTGTCGTCCACGTTGGAAACGCATTCTTATCGAGTTGTAAACCCATCCCACCTGACATATCGCTGTTCTTGTCTTCCTTCCGCCATCTCTTGACACATAAGACTATCTTTACCCTCTCAAGCCTCTTTCCCCGCACAACCTAACCCATGGCAAGTCACTCGCCGCAGCGCACTCGTAGTCTTAGGGTACCACCAACGCATCAGTTAAATCAAGGTGACCATCTTTCGCTCAATTGTGACCTTCTTCCTTCGATCGCGTGCCATCTGTTTTGCGATGAGATGAGAGCTGTGGAAGTAAACATCGTATTTTCAGATAACTAACGTTTTTTATACAGGTCTAGGACAGAATCTCCATCCCCGCGAGTCTTCCAGATCACCTCCCCTGCGGGAACGACCTCGTCCAATGCCCGCTGTGGCTTCCGCTGCACAGATGTACGCACCCCAAACTGTGGCGCAGCAGGTTAACCAGATCCCGCCCCAATCAAGCCCAACGAGCTCTACCAACTCACGACCTTCTCCTCCAACCGCTTCAATCCAACGACATCATGCCACACCACCCCAAACTTCCGCTTCTCCGAGTGATCTTGGAGCGCCCCCTTCACACTCACAGCTTTCTCAAAATCACAACAACTATAATGCACACTATACTCACACAATCAACCGCCCTCAAGCTCCTTCTCTCACACGCTATCAGAACTTAGACGATCACTATCACATCACTCCGGAGCTGTTGGAAGAGATCGAACGTGCGGACCTCCAGCAGTCACAAACACAGTCCGGATCTCCTGCCTTCACGAACTATCCTCGCGATGATTCCGCCACGCCGCCTAGAGACCACAACATGGACCGCGTGCGTGTTGCCGATCGAGCGAGCCCGAAAGACTTGGATTCACGCCGTCCGAGAGACACGATTCCTGCGCGAGAAAGTCCTACAGTACGACAGCCTCACTCCCCGACAGCCTTCGCCCAGGCGCAAGGTTCCAATCCTGACCGTCGCACATCCGACTCTCCTGCGAGGGCCTCCCCTTTGGGAGGAGGATCATCGGGAGAAACATACACCCCTTACATGGCACGTGATTCACCTCCAGTGCATAGGCGGACGGTTGGTGCCCTGAATAGCGAGTCTCGCGGCCAGTACTCGCTGGCGACACAGACCCCCCCGTTACAGGGTACTCAAGGCCGCTCATCTGATCGATCCGGTCGATCACTGCCTGTACAGGAGGAGCCCGAGGACGACCCTCACCTGCCCGTTAAAAACGATCCTTGGAATGGCCTTGAACACCTGGAAAACCATCATCGTTCCTCTTCCCCCACACCCTCTTCTGACCTTCTCCCAGAAGGTAACTCTCAGCGCTTCGAACCAAATCACTCGAGCTCCTCTCGAACGGATCAATATGTTGATGATTCGGAAACCGAGGGGGCGAAAACGCCCAGATCTCCAAGTGTCGGTCTTCCTGACAAAATAACACAGTCGACGGCGGGTGGGGCTCGCGTACCTGTACGTGTAACAGGACGTACCAGCTCCATGGATCAACTCGGGCTCAGAGGAATTGATGAGACGATCTATCAGCCAACCCGGAAGGACATGATTCCTGAACCTTCTGAATCGTCAAATACCCACCGCAGCGGGCAATATACACAACAACGGAAGCTCAGCATAGATCCAAACCATCATTATTACCAAACTCCGTATTATGCCGACGAATCAAGTCCTTACACCGGTCATTACCACGGAGGACAATTTCATCCTGACGACTATGTATATGGCGACCCACCCGCTCATCTTTATCATGATACTCATTATGCTGAACGCTCTCGACCCGATGCGCCTATCCCGCCCACTCCCCATAGTCAGACCGCAGCCCCTTCCCCCTCCCCGTTTCCAAATATGTACGCTCGTAACGGGAGAAATTTCGCTGCTCCGAGCCCTGTGGCTCCCGTAGGCTCACCTTACCCGTATCCCTTCGACCATGTACGCCGAAACATCAACATATCTCGAAATGCACGCCCCCACATCTTCGATCCTCACGATCCAAATTTCGATATTAATATGATACGAGATCAAGTCGCGAGTCAATGGCAAAAATTCGCCCAAAATACTCATGCTATGGGAAATATGTCCGATTCCACGTTCTCACCTTCGAGTACTCCATTTCAAGGAAACTTCGCACCATGGGCCAGCCTGCACGCCCGTCGGACACTCGGACGCGCCCTCGATTTAAGAAGTATGCAGTCTAGCCCAGGTCTTGACCGCCATAGTGTAGAGTCACCGTCTGTGCCTCCTCCCTCCGTGTTCCGGAGTAAGAAACACCGCGCAAGCAAGTTGAGCTCCGAGATTTCAACCCAGGCCGCGCCGCCACGAGTTCAAAGCACACAGCCTCGAGATACCAGCCCTGAGCCATCAACATCAGGAGAAGAGACCGCAGGCGAAGAGCAGTACTCGGTGGCGAACCCGAACCGCAACAGTTGGGGGAATGGGTCTGCGCCGGATCGTGTTGTGGAGGACGACGGTGACGGGGATTGGGTTGACGAGGATGAGGAGGCTGGCGAGGATGACCTGCTGGAGTTGGAGTATCATCCGTCGTACGTCAAAAATGTTACGAGGAGGCGTAGACGGTGG
This sequence comes from Podaxis mareebaensis, assembly GCA_018524725.1. Taxonomy (NCBI): domain Eukaryota; kingdom Fungi; phylum Basidiomycota; class Agaricomycetes; order Agaricales; family Agaricaceae; genus Podaxis; species Podaxis mareebaensis. The sequence goes on along the minus strand of JAEUWP010000028.1, from coordinate 53,145 downwards.
GAGATCGGTTGGGAAGGGCTTCTTGAAGCTGTGAGTGCCACGTTTGAATGATAGCTTTAACATCTTGCTGATGTGATGGAATGGAAAGTTCCAAGCTTTGGATAGGCAGACTGACGCGACCATGGTGTTACTGGCAGCGCCTTCCCACTCGACTAAATTATACTCTGTTCGCTCCCGATCTGTGAGAAGACAGGCCCTGCAAACAGGTGCCCCGGATATTGCTCCGCTCAAAATCGGCTTTAAACGCATTGCCGCTCACCGACGCATGACTCGATCGCACAATAAATCATCATTGGTTGATCGATTTTTGGTGTCATCAGGGACCTCGGGAGAAGGCTCAGACGGCAGTGAGTCTAGGGAGGTGGAACTTAAGCGCGCGTTTGAGACTGCGGTTGGCAGTCTTGGGGCTTTTGAACACATATTTGCGGAGAGGGAAGCACGATGGGCTGAGGAAATGAAGAGGATCAGTGAAGATCGGGAACGCGTCGAGATGCTGCTCAGACAGGTGCTCGGAGATCGGCATACATCAAGTACTACGCCTACAGCACCGTTGTTGTGAGCATCCGTCGGGGTTGACATAGTGATTCTGTATACGTACGACTTTCATTATTTTCCGCATTATCATTGACTGCGCTGTAGATATGTATAATACATGGACCAATATCATCCAGTAGAGTAACAAGTAGTCGTACCAGTACTTATCTCGGTTCCTACAAGATATGCCGGGCATTCATTATGGTTATTGCGTACATAGTACATAGGTTATCTTTCTACTATCAGTCTATCACGCTGCTGTCTTCGGTCGACCTCCAGAATGGGACACTATACTCCCACCATGTGCACAACCTGGATACGCGTGGGAAGGCGGTGAGCTTGAGCATTTCTGCTCGGGGTTATGTCGATCCTAATTTGCTACGCTCCTAAGTCTGCTTCATTCCCCGTTCTGTCCCACTCTGATGATCAGGCCGGTCAACTCTCTTACTTCGTGGGCGAACATAAAGTCCTCTGGAAACTCACTGGCTTCCACCTTACAAACTTGGCCCACGTCAAGCCCAACGCTTTTGCTTCCAAGCTTGTGGTCCCTGCCATTCGTTCCATGTCTGCCACAAGTCGTTCAGTCACACTCGGCCGCCGAAACCCTTCCAAGTAGAGGAATTGGAACGTCTATCATCTACATCACACGCCCATAGCAATTAGCCGGCCTACTCAGCAATCAGACGTCTACACACGTAGTTAATGATGATTTCAATGACAGATTATCACGAAGGAATGGGCCGCTCTGCGAGCTTGTCGCCTTCTGCCTGGGGAATGTCACGCTCCCTCAACTCTGTTTGACATTGACTACATTTGCGTAAGTTTTGGTCCATCGTATGCCAACGACCCGAGATATTTCTTGTTTTATTGATCGTAGCGGACGCTTCGCCCCGACCAAGGTGATAAGGATAAATGGAGCTTCATAGTCTAAATTGGTACAGATCTCAGTTTCATCCACATTGAGCCAAGGCCAACAGCTGCTAATAATGGCGACTTGACTGCTGCGTGACATTCAGTTTGCTCAGAGTAGGTGGATATAAAGCTGTAAGGCTCGCTTAACTCGATGATTCTCAGTCCCCTCAGCTTCTATCTGCACGACAGCTTACGCCAGCCATCCTCTGCCATGAGCTCGAGTGAATTCAAGGAAGGACTACCGCCTATCCCAAGGAATATAGGACCAATGTAAGTTTATACTTCCCAAATTACGACAGCTGATAACAATCACACCCTTCCAGAGCTGGACCACCAGTACAGATTTTCCTCTCATTTCGTTTCTTCTCTACTAACCATCTTGAAGTACATGGGCATCCTTCTCAACTGGTGGTTGTTTGGAGTGCTCACATTACAATACTGTGAGCTATGGTGATTGAGCACTACTGCGACTCCGGCTGATGCAGCCCCTTAAAATAGATCTTTATTACCTTTATTTTCCTGATGACCGTCGTTTCTTGAAGTTGCTAGGTAAGGCTCTCAAACGCTACAGGAGTACGTGATTAACCACGCCCGTTTGCAGTGCATTTTATATTTGTCATTGAGATGGTCCAAACGATGTTCACCGCTGCGGACGGTTTCCATTGGTTTGTGTTTGGGTTTGGGGACATGGACCGCCTCGGCGAGTTCTTCTTGGCAAACTTTGACTCTCCCATGATGAGTGCTGTCATTGCCTTGGTGGTACAAGGCGCCTACGCATGGCGCGTGTATCACCTGAGTAAACTCAGGGTGATCACCGGTGTCATTTGCTTGGTGGGGATTTTCTGGCCAAAAATACTAATCCAACGAATTGACATCTGTTGGCCGTAGTGTGCGGTCTCCCAAGCCGTCGGCGGGCTTGGAATCGGAATTGTGGTAAGTCGTATTCGGACAACAAAGTTAGACCAGCCAATTTCTCACAAGATTGCATCCAGCACCAACAGATCGGAACCATAAAGAAGTGGCAGCCACAGTTTACAGTACTCCAAATTGTAAGCAAGAAACATATAGCTGTGGCGAACACTATTAAACATGAACCGACGTAGATCTGGGCTGTATTCAGTGCCACAGGAGATACGCTAATTGCTGGAACCATGTCATGGCTGGTGGGTCACCGTTTAATATCACATAAGGATGGAAATTGTTGAGTTCTTACTTTGTCCAGCTTCTGAGATCGAGAAACTGGCAAAGAGGTGATGAAAGGAACAATGTATTCACGAAGATCGTGCGTTTGACTATTGAAACAAATGTTGCAAGCGGTATGTTGTGGTTTCTAGTGTTGTGTGTGAGAGCTGACAACTCCTCGCATGCGCAGCCGCTGTTGCCATTGGGGTCCTGCTAACTACCATCATCCCAAGCATTGCACCACCTGTGAGTAATTGTCTTCCCTTCGCAGCTGTAGTTCTTACGGCCCATCAGAAAGGAAGCTACTTCCTCGCCCCGTGAGTATGAAGTCGATCACATTCGTGCGATTAGAAGCTCATGAGTGTGCTAGGGGTTATGTTTTAGGCAAACTGTTCGTCCCTGACGGCTGCCGTGTCGTTAAAACTGACATACGCTTATTTCCAGATATAGTAACTCCTTCATGGCCATGCTCAACAACCGTACGTTCATCAAGCAGGATATCCTGAAAAACCAGGCAGGAGGCTCCAGTGGCTCGCGAAATCAATGGAGCTCAAGGAGTGAGCAACACGGCCCAATTATCCCCTTGCCTGCCACGTCATTTGTCGTCGAGAACGACAACCCACCGACGTCGTTCCCAATGACTGATATAAAGGTAAAGAAAGGTGTGCATCATGTGAGTTGATTTCTTGGTCAATGCTATAATGTCTTTCTGACTATCTCTAGGTGTGAGGTCGAAGTGCCCGTTGGAGCTCATAAAGAGCTCGAGTAGGGATCGAGGATGTTTACATCAAGGCACGGGCGGACCTCTGTCACTACTATTTAGGTATGCAGAGGTGAAACAATCTTGTATATTAGGGTGTCGTAATATGATACCGCACATGCACCTTACCTGGTCTACTGCCTCGTCGAAGTTTACGATCAGTCCGCTGATTATTAACTGTTCATCAGCATCCAGCATCGTCACGCCTGCGTGCTAAGAGAGCGTCTGTTCAAGGGTTCAGTGCTTTATGCCACCATCTGTCCATCTTTCCCCATAACGTGTCGCGTCCGCGGTGGTGTGTCGTTTTATGGAAAACGGGCAGACATGTGTATGCCAAAAATAGACATTTTCGCTCGTTTCACGGCATTATCTGAAGGTGGGAGCTCAGTTCGAGTATATTTGGAGGAATAGTCCCAGTCGTCACGATTGGTACCACGGAGGGAGGTTGGGGGGGGAATGGTTCCGTAAATCATTATAAGTACGTAGATTAAAGATCGGAGGCACCACTACCCTCCTCCCACTCCCAATGGCCGATCCACTACCCCAGCTGCCTCCCAACCTTGGCGAAATGTGAGTGCAAATATCATGTGAAATGCTTCGGGGACTGAGGATAGAGGTGTATTGTGAAGCACGGGACCTCCGGTGAGTTTATCCTTCGCGTTCCCCGGTCAGCAAGGATGTTCACTCGACGCTAGTTTCTTGGGATATTTCTCAATGGTTATCTTTTCGGAATCTTGACATTGCAGTACTGTATGATCAAGGAAACCCTGCTCCTCGTGGTCGAAGGATCTTAACTGATCGATGTGCCTCAAGATAACTATTGTTCTGATTTCCGTAGTGACTTGACGTGGCTAAAAAATCTCGGTGGGTCGCGGAATCAGCACCTTTTATATCCCTTGTTGGATACTGACGGGCACTCAAGTACACCTTCAATTCGTACTGGAGACTGCCCAGACTGCTATGACCGTCGCAGACGGATTCCACTGGTTTGTCTATGGTTATGGAGACCTTAGGAAGCTCGGCGAATACTACCTGGCCAACTTTGATTCGCCTATTATATGTTCCATTATTGCACTTATTTCGCAAGGGGTGTATTGTTGGAGGATATATCATCTGAGCAAATGGATGGTACCAACATCAATCATAGCCCTAGTAAGTCTGAAGTGATAGGTTCTCATCTTGCGTCTGTGGCGGGGAAAGTTGATGCGGTCCGCTTGATGGCAGGCTGCTTTTGGTCAAGCTGTGGGAGGCTTTGGCATTGGTATCGTCGTACGTGGGAAGCTGCTTATCCCCAGAGCCTCCTCTGACAGAACGCGTTCAGAATCAGAAAATTGGTACGATTGAGAAGTGGGATCCCAAATACAACGTGTTCATGATCGTGAGCGCTTCTGTGGATAGTGAGGGAGACAACTGACCTCAATGCTTATAGCTATGGTCGGTTTGTAGCGCGATAGCAGATACCTTGATTGCCTCCTTGATGACCTACCTCGTGCGCATCATTCGGCTTCCAGTATCATCTCGAGTGAATAAATGCTGACCTTGAAACGCAGCTCCTCTCGTCCAAGTCTTTCAACTCCAAAAAGAAGCGACCCACGGTAATGACGCGGTTAATTAGGCTGATCATTGAGACAAACGTAGCCAGTGGTGAGTCCGCCACCTTCCTTCAATTTCAGCCCTGCGGTTAACAGGAGCGAAGCTATGGTCGCCATAGCTGTCCTGCTCACTACGGTCATTGAACCCATTGCACCTCCAGTATGTCCTAATTTGACGATAGGATGGAGTTTGTCCTTACTTTTTCCCACAGAAAACAAGTTACTTCCTGTGCCCGTAAGTCTGCCCTGTCCAGGTTGAGGCTATGCTAAGGACCTCGCCAGGGGCTATGTTTTAGGCAAATTGTAAGTAAAATAAAGAAACAAATGTCAAATTCGAGTCCTTATGTTTTTCGCAGGTACAGCAATTCATTTATTACTATGTTAAATAATCGCCGCCGAGGTGGGAGTAACGGAGGAAACGATGAAATGAGTGCTAGCAACAATGGGAGCTTTTCGCTCGACAGGCGCCATTATTGGAGCAATCCATCCCGTCAACTCAAGCATATCAATACTCCGAGCACTGGTGTCGCTATCCACACGGAGACCACCATACGGCTTGACGGGGATGATTCAGTGCTTCCCCCGAGTCGGGATTTCCTGCCTAAACATCCTGTGCTTCCGAGTTTGTCGTGATCCTGGAGGAATCGGTAGGCAATTGTCGCCTATGTGTGCCACGTAGCCGACACTTTGTTCTTGGTAATTATGGTAGTTTACTGTGGTCGGGATGTTGAAGCCATTATCATCGAACATTAACGCTTAGCCTGTACAATGAAATCTCTGATAATTGATTGTTTAACCGCGTGACGATGACATGGTCGCGCTCAGTCACATGTAACGTCATGACACCTGGGCGTGCAAGCCCACGCGTAGACTCTCATTAACAACTCAGCCGTTGCCAACTGCGCTCAACGTCTAACCTGCGACTATGGCGCCAAAAACTGACAAAAGTGCAAAAAGCGGGGGAAAGGATATAAGGATGTTCTTCGGTGGGAGTGCGAGCCAGAAGTCTAGCGGAAGTAACAGTGCTGCGGTATGGGTGACTCATGTTTCATAGTTTTATGGTACTCAAATCGCGAAGGGATCTCAACCGAAGAAACCCCCGGAGACCAGTGAGTCTCCCCTTAAGACTGGTATGGAATCCATGCTAATATGACTTGCAGAGACTGAGGAAGGGTGAGAGCTTCAATTAGTTTAGGGATGCCACGCTCAATTCTTGCAAGGACATCGGCGAAGCCAAAAACGTGAGTTTCTTTGTTTAGATATAACCCTACTATTAACGATTCTTAGATTACAGCCCAAGGGAAAGCCAGTCGTAATAGATAGCGATGACGAACCTATTGCGCCCACGAAGTCAAGGACTCGGATCTCCATGGCCTTAGACGATAGCGAAGATGAAGCACCGAAGCGGCCACCGCGGAAACGCAAATCTTATCTTGACGATGATGGGGACGGTGAAAATTCTCCGCCTAAGAAGAAGGCTGCCATTTCCTCCACGAAATCTAAACCTGCGAGAACGACGAAAGCGCGGAAGAAGGACGAGGACTATGAGATGGAGGACCCTAGCTCGGATGATGATGATGTCGATGATGATTTCATTGTAGACGACGAAGACAACACGAAAACTAAGCCAAGACGCAAACCGGTACCTGCGAGGAGGCCGAAAGCTGCGCCTTCTGAGCCCCCCAAGAAGGAGCACGCAGAACAACCGAAAGCTGCTGCTAAGTCTAAGTGCGTTCTCACTCCATAGTCGTACTTTGGTTCTTATGTGATTGTAGCTGGGTTGCAATGAAGGCTGCGAAACTTGCAGGACCTTCAGCGCCGGGCTCCAAGGAGATTCCTAATGGTGCCCCCAACTGCCTGCTGGGGCTTTCATTCGTTTTCACTGGTGAACTTAGCAGTTTTTCGCGGGAGGAAGCGATTGACTTGGCGAAACGATTCGGAGGGTGCGTTCACTTAACTTCACCCGCTACTACTTTGTGTTCATTACCTTTAGGCGTGTCGTCCTCCAGCCGTCTAGCAAGACTAGTTATGTTGTCCTAGGAGATAACCCTGGCCCTGGCAAACTCGCTTCCATCGCGAAACACGGCCTCAGGACTCTCAGTGAAGACCAATTCCTGAATCTGATCGCGACGAGGAAAGGTCCAGACGAGGGTGGCCTTGACGAGAAGACCAAGAAGAAGCTGGAGAAAGAGCGAGAGGAGATTCGGAAGACGGCAAAGGAGATGGAGAAGCGTGAGAAGGCCTCGACTCAGGTCGTGGTGGGCCCGTCGACGCAGTTGTGGACCACACGTTACGCCCCACAATCTCTTAAAGAAATTTGTGGTAATAAAGGTCAAGTGGAGAAACTTCTTCAATGGTTAAAGGATTGGTACGTTCACAGCCCCGGTGTTGATTCCATGCTCAGCATGTCTCTTTGTAGGCCGGATAGTCTGAAGGCGGGCTTCAAGAAGCCTGGTAAGACTGGTATGAATATGTTCCGAGGTGTATTGATTACCGGATCACCTGGGATTGGTAAAACCACCAGTGCCCATCTGTGTGCCAAATTGGCTGGGTTTACTCCTATTGAACTAAATGCTAGTGATACGCGAAGCAAGAAACTCGTTGAGGTTCGTCGGTGTAATATGTCAATGCCCTTGAGATTCACCGGGGTCTTTAGAACGGGATGAATATCAATAATACGTCCCTTGACGGTTTCATTAAGGGTGCAGGGGTTAGTTTCTTTGCTACTTGTCAACTGGGGTGTGCTGACTGGTCCTCTAGTCAACCAATTCCGTCGGTGTGACCGTTACCGATAGGGCGTGCCTGATCATGGACGAGGTCGATGGAATGTCGGCGGGTGATCGAGGTGGGGTCGGAGCCCTGAACGCTTTAATCAAGAAAACCAAGGTCAGCTTCCAGCGTTGCTAACCTTACATGTCGTTCGTTGATGAAATAAACGATAGATACCTATCATCTGTATTGCCAACGACCGCGGAGCGCAAAAACTCAAGCCTCTCATGTCAACTACATATAGCTTGAACTTCCAGAAGTAAGCAACGGTGCCTGCGAAATTCAAGTGCTGACGCCCTTTCTTTAAGGCCACAGGCACAAATGATCCGTTCACGAATCTTATCCATTGTTTACAAGTGAGAAACTCATACTCCGTTACTTAAACGAAATATGATCCCTTGAATGGTTCTTCTCAGAGAAAAGATGAATATTCCGGCAAACGTGATTGATCAGCTCATTACTGGAGCTCAATCCGATATCCGGCAGGTGCTTAATATGCTCTCGACATGGAAGCTATCTAGTAACACCATGGACTTCGACGAGAGCAAGGCACTGTAAGTATTCTGATTAACACGTGGTTCTGTTCAATGTACTCATTAAGTATGTGAATAGCGTGAAGATGAACGAGAAATACGCAATTATGACCCCATTTGATATCACGTCAAAGATACTCGGGCCTTACTTGTTCTCCTCTACCGCAAGGGAGACACTCAGTGACAAGATAGAGCTGTACTTTCAAGATCACTCTTTCGTTCCCTTGTTCATCCAGGTATTTGGTTGTGATATTGAACTCGTAGATTGTTCTTATGGAGCATATATCATAGGAAAACTATCTTAAGACCCAACCAGCAAGGGTCCGAAATATGGACGGACCCGAAAAGGAGCTGAAACACCTTGAACTGATGGAGCAAGCTGCATCATCAATATCCGACGCCGACTTGATCGATAGTCTCATTCACGGGTAGGTCTTGGGGTCCTTCCTGTTCTGTATGTGGGTTATTAATTGTGGCGAAGGCCCGAACAGCACTGGAGCCTCATGCCACTTCATGCCGTTTGTTCCACCGTGAAGCCCGCATCATGCCTATATGGCGCCGGGGCGCACTACGGTGGCCCGAACTCCATGACATTCCCTCAGTAAGGGGTATCAGTTGTTTGATATCATCGCCCATAAAGCTGATTCCATGATGCAGGTGGCTTGGGCAAAACTCTAAGCAGAACAAGTTGGCGCGTCAGCTTGTCGATGTACAAGTACGGATGAGGCTGAAAGTTTCTGGTGACAAGGCGGAAATTCGCCAGTCGTATATCCCCTCATTGTTCCCGCACATCGTGAAACCTTTGATGGACATTGGCGCCGTAAGTCTGATTAACCTCCCGTGCTTCTAGACACCGCTCATAATCATTGAAAGAGCGCTGTGGATGAAGTGATTGAGCGAATGGACGAATATTACCTGTCAAAGGAAGACTGGGATACGATTGTTGAACTGGGGGTTGGGGATTATAAGGATGTGAAGATAACGGCTGCCACGAAGACGTCGTTTACAAGAAAGTGGGTTTGGTCTTGGACCTCCATCCCGGATTTTCACTGATCGAATTCCTTCAGGTATAATTCGTCGGAGCATCCAATACCTTTCCATAAGGCACAAGACCTCGGTAAGGTGCCGAAGAAGCTTTCTGGAGGACCCGCCCCCGATCTCGAGGAAGCCTTTGTAAGTGCTATCTACGCAGGTATCTGTATTCAGGGATCCAATTAACACCGCTTAGATCGATGATATTGAGGATGAGGAAGAGGAAGAAGTCAAGGAGAAGGACACTTCGGATGATCTATCTGGGGACAAGCTCATACAAGCTCCAAAGAAGAAGAAAGCTGCGACTACCACAAAAACAAAAACAACGAAAAAGAAAACCTGAATCCATTGATTTTGTTAGACATTACATCTAATGCTCGGGTTGTTCTTGTTTCGTACATTCTATCTAATATTAATGGAGTTATTTGCTTTCTAGCCTACATCTTGGTGATCTGAAAAGAACCCCCAAATGCCTATATGCTAGTCTATACAGTATCGGCTTGAAATCACCGCGTGAATTACGTAAATTTCGAAGACTTGCCGTCGAGAGTACCATGCACCTTGCGCTCCTTACACCGATTTTGTGCAAGTTCTCTAATGCTTTCCCAGTCTCTACCTCCAGAAGTTGTTGAACACGTACTTCATCGCGGATGTGCGGTATCCAGGCAGTTTTGTCTGGCATTGTGTCTAGTGTCCTCTTGGACACGGCGACTGGCACTTCCATATTTATACTCCACGGTAGTGCTCGAGACACAATCATCAATCTCCTCCTTCTACCACGCCGTCGCGAGGAGACGTTATGACTCTCTCGCTGTTCCTCCGGCCTGTCTTTATGTTTACGGCCTCTGGGTGAAACCTATCTCCAACGTCGTGGTCGACATATTCAACGCATGCGAAAACCTGGAATATATCTCGGTCCATGAAGAAAACCTGCTATGGCTCATCAGAGCGCCCTTCGGGCAAAACGCGAGCTTTGATCTCGCCCCATCACCCGAGATGCCTCCTGCCTCCAACAAGAACCTTCATTTATGGGTCGCGAGAGGACGTACTCACAAGTGGTCCATGTATCCCATGGATACCATCACCACAACGCTTCCCTCCCCTTTTCTGTCGAAAGTTACCCATCTTCGACTTGATTGTTCCACGGGATATAACATCCTGAAAAATATTAAGCGTTTTGTCCGCCTCGCGTATTTGGCCGTCGCTTATGATGGGTCTCCATCGCAAGATCTTCAAATGCTTGTTCAGGCATTGCGTGCAGCTCCTGTACGCGATATCTTTTGTGTTTTGATCTTGATGGTGGATGTATTGACGCCGTCGCAACGTGTTGAAACGCTGTCGTGGGTAGCGAGCCTGGACATCTCGCAGAAGATACATGTGCTACCTTCGAGGTCTGGAAATCTCCAGGCAGAATGGGAAGAGGAGATCAGGACGGGGATAACTGTTTGGAGGAAGGTCGAGTTGAAGGAACAGCAGGAAATGGCAATCTTTGGTGAGGGTTCTGTTCAGTTTTCTTTGATACTTACAAGCTCATACGTATGTTTAGGTGGGAGGAGATAAGAATGCAGGAAAGACTTACAGATGTAGGTATAGGAAGCGCAACCAGTTCTTCATTAGAAAGTTCATGTTTTCGAAGCAAGGGTGTTCTCTTCAAGTGGATTGGGGAGCAGTGTCTGGACGACATCCAGCCAGATAAATGGCATGATGTGGCTTCGAGGTCGATAAGTAGACGCTGGACTCTTGAATCGTTTATCATCACGGAATGTTTTGCGAGCGCAGGGGACGAAGCGCGCTTGTCGGTCAGCGGCCAGCCTCATTTTGTTTACCGATTTCAAAGCTTGGGATTCCTATGATATAAGCACGCTACTCCGACAGATATAAACAACCTCATAGGTTTGCGAAAGGGGCAGGCCTTCGCCAAAGCCTTGGGACTTTGACCTGAAGACTTGGAAGTGGTAGGCCCACTCTGTGAGAACATCCACGTGAGACGCGGTTCTGGCTCGCACGTCCGAGGTGATTCGCTCTCAAACCCGACATATATAAATGGCACCTGTATCCCTTTCTGAACCTCCACCATCTCAGAACACTCAGACCCCAATCTCCGGGACATGCAAGGGATCCACTCAAAATTATGCCCCTATCCAAGTCGCTTCTCAGACATCGTCGAGGCTACCTGTCGTCGTTCTGGATGTTGATGTCCTAACGGATACCATTGCTGCAAGACTAGCGACAAGCCTACTCGGACATGTCCTATTTCTCAAGAATCAGATTCCTCTGTCTGTCTCTTCATCTTGAGATGAAATCTTAGTTCTGTTATCTAATGATTGTCAGTCCCATTATTCAGCTTGCAAGGATAACAAGGGGAAAGGTACGCATGTGGCAGATTTGCCCTTCCTGTATTTCAAGAATCTTATCGTGGTTTCACTAGAGCAACACGAAAGCCGCAAAATTGAAGACCGATTTGTTGTCTTCATATGATACACTCACGTCTCATCTTGTAACGACATTCTCTGCACTTTCAACCGCTCTCGCCAAGGGTATGCCTGCCAAAAATCAGACAACTAGCCGCGCGTATCTTGCGATCCTTGTTGGTCCGAGCTTGGGGACCCCGAAGTCAAAAGTCATTTACGGCGTGGATAACTTTGCCACACGCGTTTGGGGCCAGCGCAATGAGGATACGAGCGATGACGAAAATGAAGAAGAGGGTAGTGGGGAGGAGCTCCCCGAAGATAGTGAGGATGATGGCACAGGCGAAGAAATTGATTCAAATTCCGAGGGTGGCAGTGAAGAAGAAGAGGAGGGAGAAGAGAGTGAGGAAGCAGAAGGCGAAGAAGAAGAGGACGAAGAAGAAGAAAGTGGGGACGATGACAGCGATGACGATGCGGATGAGGATGATTCGAACCAGGAAAACGCGGATCATAATTATTCACCGCCATCTTCACCACATCAATCCTATGCCGAAGAACAGCGATTTCTGCAAATGGCAGATCGACTATTATCGCGCACCCTCGCGTCTGCAGACGCGGAGAGCCATGCGATCTCCAATGAAATGTGTACGCCTGAATAATTCTTTCCCTTGCTCATCCCGAGTTCTTATACCTTTCATTGTCTTAGCGCCGTCGCAGACACACATCCTGATACGTGCCCCAAGACGATTCATGCACCCAGCCTGGATACCTCGACAAAATATTACGAAACAAATGGAAGCTGCTTTGGCAGATTTCCTCGAAGAGTCATGGTCTTCGAATGACGATCGTCCGTCAAGGAAGAAGCGGGTGGAAGGTGTCTGGGTGACGGCAAGGAATGGACTGGGAGAACCAGAACACCGAGTTGAGACACCACCGGTTCATGAGGACGATGAAATGATTTGGTGGAGTTGGGATGGGAAACTTGTTGGATTTGCCGACTGGTGATACATTGTCGTTTCTCGATCTGACAACCCAACAATGGAGATTTACAATGTATCCCCGAGAAAATACCTGTGTGTACCTAAATCGACCAGGCCACGGAAGGTTTTTTGAAGTGTTCATTGGATATTGCCTGAACGTGTTGACGGCTCGTGATAAACAGGCCAATCGACAAACTCATGTGGATGATTAACTCGACTCCGAATGTCTATATCACTTTGGATTGGAATGATTATGTCCTTCAAGTTGTCATTCCCACTCTTTAGGCCCACAGCACACCCGCAATCTGTGAGCCCACCGTGGGACTGATCAGCCGGGTTGACATACTGAAGTTCTTGCTCCCAAACGAGTATTTGACTGTCTGCTGAAAGATCCCAGCAGAAGATATGTGTATGCAGACCAGCTGCCTGCTATTCATGAACGCGATCCAATACAATTACATGTAGCACGTCAATTCGCCCTGCGTGTCGGAGTCCCGGCATTCTGTTAAATAGTAAAGGATCGCTTGGAAAGAAGAGATGGTCAACGCTCGGCCCATTCTCGGCCCATGCTTTATAATTCACGCCTCGCAAGGAACCTGGTGCCAGTTTGAGTGGTCCCAAATACCAATTCGGACGGTTCTCGAGCAAGGAAGATGACGCGGTTACAAAGGACGGATTGAAGGACTCCTTGCAATCTGTTCCGCAAACACCGTGTTTTAGCAGCCAATTAGCGCCATAATCGATATGATCCTTTCTCACAGAGCAAAAGACAGAATGCCCATGTTCTACGGAGCATTTTGGTCAGCGAGTGCGGCCTCCTAGTACAGGATTCATCCGTACATGAAGATAGACGGTTCCAATCACGTTGATGATACTCATGACTGTGTTTGTTATGGCTCTCGTTATACTTCTTTAGATAAAGTTATGCACTTACGGAGATTGTAGAAGTAGTATATGATTCCTATCAAGTAGTCAGACCAGAAGATAGTGGTGTTGTTTATTAGTGCGACATGCCCATGTAGTGAATCTTGAAGTACCATCTTGAGGCGGACTGTCGAGCTGCAATGATTGGTCAAGAAAAATTCTGAGTTACTCCAGCTGAAAACGACGTTACCTTCGACGGCTTTTATCAGAGTCAACACTGCAATTACTGGTTCCGTTACTCAGCAATTGTTCGTGTAGTCCATCCGCTCTAAGAGAGCACTTACAGGTCTCAACGGCCAAGATCACTGCAAAGACCAAAGTCTCCCATGACCAAGGTCCAAGTATTGGACTAATGCAGACAACTTCCGTCGGTGAAATATTAATGTCTGAAAAATTTGTGTCAACCTATTGCTTCCATTTGCCTCCTCAATACACTCACAGTGGACGTTCTTGTATATCTGACATATGGACACGAGTATCAACGGAACCTTGATACACGCAGCCACTGCTAGGATGAGCAGGATCGACCGACTTAGCTGCCAAATAGCCCAAGTTCGCAAGGCGAGAATCACTAATCCGTGCGTTGCAGCTGGGTAAGGTGGCCAACAATCTGAACAATGGCGAAACCCACGCTCGCATGTCGTGATACCAACGGTGACGACGACTACGTGGGTCGTTGTGATAAGGAGCATTTTTCACACTATTGTCCGACATTTAGCGACTCACCGGCATTTATAATGTCCCAATTTTTACAGGCCTGAGGTAAGAGGCAATGCAACGGGTGAGTGAGAATATACGACCGATTGGATATGATTCACCTCTTGGGATTGTGCAGTGATCCAGTATTCTGAGTTGGTGTTTATTAGGACCCGGTACTAAATAAACTAAGAGCCGACTTACCCTTGAGGACAGAAAACACGTAAATATATGGTATATAGCGGTTTAATAGGAATAAGACGGTGGCAAAATTCCCGAGTCTTCGTTTCCATATCAAGTTGACCTTTAAAGATGCCGTTATATTACGACAAAGGCAGTTCGACAGAAGATGTGAAATACCTCTTGGTGCAAGGTGCAAAGATAATCAAAAATCTTTTCTGCCTTAGCTCGACATACAGATGATATGCTTCACCAGACTCACCAATATTGTTCCCGAGATGAGACAAACGATCCGGGAAAGCTCGATCCCCGAACCAAGCCACCTTGCGTTATGAGCGTCCATGGGCAGAGCTCAGCGAACGAACGAGGGAAATCGAAGATTTGGAAGCAGTCTAGCACTATATACCGTCACACGGGCCGCTGAAAGGTTAATTCAACGAGAAGGGGAGGTGTTGTCAAGGCCTCAGATGTGAAACCATGAGGGGCCAATCAACTCATGTGGCCTTGATGCTTTGAAGCTGAGAAGCTTGAGTATTTAAGTGCTAACTGATGTTAATCTTCCATGTGGCACTACCACTGCAGGGGGCGAAGCATGGCTTTCTGGGAAGCCACAGTTACGTACAGATTTGAGCGTGTAAACACCATGTACACATTTGAGCAATGTTCGACCTCCACCGGTAGAACAGTCGGCAGTCTATGGTCCTTTCCCGGAATCACATGTAGTGTTGATTTCCAGCTACGCCACTGAAATAAACATGTGTCCTGTTAAGGTCAGTCATATGCTCGTTTAACATTTAAGTCTGTTTTTTTTACGAGAAGGATGTCGGTGAGTCTCTGACAGTGTTGGAATTCCGGATCGGACAATCCTAGAAATGACCGATGTGCGCGCTCATTATTCTGAGCCACTTGCGTAGGTGTTTGTGCCACCTCATTGTTCGTCCTTACTATAAATACAGTAGGGTCAATACCTGTATTCCTCACTCTTTTGCCTTCCAATACATTCTTCTGTTTTTGTCCTTCCAACAGGCAGAACTTGCCGAACGCTCTTGGTGATACTGATGTGCTTGACCGGCCCGTCGCTTCAGTCAGGACCACAGAAATGGATAACGTAGAAACGCACGAAGCTCAACATGACCAGGTTTTCCTCGTGCTTTAGTTCCATCAATGAAGAGAGACCTAAAAAGCTTTGATCCGCGGGCCTCTCGCCGCTGCTTTGATATTGATTGCTTCTAGGTAGAAAGGGAATTTAATGGAAACGCGGCCTAGATCCACTGCAGAGGGTACCGTCTACCTTGTGTTTAAAATACGGACATCTTCTGTGACAAGTGTGAACACACCGACTTCGCTCAGGTTGAACAATATGAGGATGGTCGAATTTAAGCATTGGCCAAAGTGAAGGAGCGGCTCAGGGCGGCGGGAGTAAACAAAGCGAGAAGGCGTCGCGAATGGCACTTGGTTATCGTGCATTATCTGGCCAGATGCTAGTGAGAAGCACCCGCCTGATTACTATGGCGTGCGAGTGCGATAGCGTCCGTCTTTAGCGGGGCTTCAGTCCGACCACGTTGGTCGTTTAGATGATCCTTCCAGCAAGGAACGAAAGGAAGCTAAGGATCTTATGATCAATCAATGTTCTCAGCTAAATTTTAGCTTTAACCTGTTTGTTCGTCGTCACTACTCCTCGTTTCTATCTGCTGACATGCACCCGTAGTTACGTTGTGTAGCTTTCAAGTACATATACTCTCCGATGAGTATTGAGTTATATTCTACGGCTTTCATTGCCGTCATTAATGACGATCATACGTGAATCAATCCCATGAGATATATACCAAGTCTATCAGCGTCCACTACCCCGTCTTCACCATGCTCGAATTCGAATTGGTAGAAAACAAACCCAACTCATTACCCTCTCTGAAACTTTCTTTGACAGGAACCCGACGACCATCGGCATAATGATGATGATGGTCACGTACTTCCGGCGGCGCCTCGCGTCTCCTCCCGCGCCTGACATTATCGCTCCTCGTCCTCTCTCTCCCTCTCCTCTCCAGCGCTGCTTCCAGCAGCCCGCTGCGGTCGTGGCTTGGAGCACCTTGTTCGCCACTACGTCCAGGTTGGTGGTGGTCAGTGGTACCGAGGACTCCAAGCCTGGTCTGCGGACTCGTAAGTATATTCTGCGAGCTCCCATTAATCCCATAACTTTTCAGTGTTTGGATGATCAGGATAAGGTATATCATGCCAACGAAGACAACAAATGTGATCGCAACGCGTGTGCCGAGAGCTGCAGTCTGACCGAGAGGAGGTCGTTGAGGCGGATCGGATTCGGACCCGGTGCGCCATACAAAGGAAAGGATAGCCACCATGAAAATGACCATTGACCTATTGGGGTAAATGTTAGCTCTGAAGAGGTCTTTAAATAGAATTAGGGGTGCGGGCATACCAAGCAAGCCAAACTGCGGGCATGGCCAACAAGACCCAGACGTTCCATAGAATTGCAGTGTTTGTCCTCCGAGCTTCCTAGATATAGCCAAGATCATATCAATACTTTCGAGGGAATCTAATACTGCATAGTCACATACCTCAGCCCATTTCGACGCACGGACCATAGTCCTCATCGTGCCAAACCTCACAATATACATACAACCATACGTCAAACTCATCAATGCACATATCAGCGACAAAATCGCTGCGGTACGCGTAACTGGATCTCCGGCGGCTTCCGGGATCTGGAAGATGGTTAATATGGCACTGAGGTACCACAAGCGTATTAGCATATATTTGGCTACCAACTCAATAAAATCACTCACGAAGCGAGTAAAGCAGAGACCACGTTCAAAGTCTTCCACTCCCTCAGTAACGAATCAATGAAAGCCTCCCAAGAGTCCTTGAACCGCTTCAACGTTGGTGTCATGATTGGTAATGGACATGGTGGCTCAGCATTGCCCAGAGGCACTTGTCCAGCCGTTGCGGCGGCTACACCAACATGCGCCGCTATACCTATACCAGCTGCTGCGCTGGGGCTTGGGCTTGGATGCACAGCTCTTTCCTTCCCACGTCCACGCCCATATCCAGTTCCCGGAGCCCCCTGATCTTGACCGTAACGTGGTGGAGGCTGCTGCTGCTGCCGTGCCGCATGGGCCATGTGATTGTCTAAATGAGAATCAAAACTGGGTGGTGGAGCACAATTCTGTCCAGCTTCGATCATCCTCTGGATATCTGGTCTGCTAACTTCCGCCTCCCGGAAGATGCGAGCCACGCGCGAGAAGTACAGTAGTGGGAGGCGGAGCAATATATTGAGATAGATTAGTCTTGGGAGGACGTCCAACACAAAGATCTTCGAGTGTGTGATACAGTCTTTGATAGATGATAGAATTAGGACCTCTTCGCAATTGCCTGCGCCGCCCGTGCTATTGGAATTGGTTGAGACGGAAGCCTCTGCGAGTTCGATATCTGGCTCTGTCTTGGTGGATTCGGTCCTGAACCATGGTATTGGGAAGGAGAACGAAAGTTTAGATTTGAATGGGTTGATAGGCACGAAGGGTTCTTCTGGCTCTGGACGGTGATGCCAGTTGTGTAGACCAGCGGAGAGTGTCTGAATGAAACGGAATGGGGAGGTGGCCCGCGAATGGGATTTGGACGGGGAACGAGACCCGAAGCCGTCTTGGTGGCGATAGCTGGGACTAGTATCACCATCTGTAGCATGAGCCAGTGAACGAAGCGAAGACGGTGGAAACTGAGGTGGGTCGCTGCCTGTCCTTTGCCGTCGTCCTAATGCTGTGATGCATGGTGTTAGTGTAAGGCGGCGACAAATATGTATCGAGAGCATACCGTGTCTTCCACCACGAGGCACATGCACCGAATGTTCGCTGTCAAATGAAATCCTCCCATTATTCGGTGAGTTCCCCTCGGATGCACTGATGCGAGGGGCGGTTCCATGACTTGTATGAGTCCCGAACTTGTCTCTCAGCCGTCGCAATGGCGAGATTTCAAATTCTGACATGTGCAAGGATGGAAAGTTAAGGAGATCCACATCCAGACTGCGACGATGGAACGGGCTTGCAGACGGTGGCGAGACTCGAGTCGGTCTTGGAGTTGGATTTGAATGTTGCGGTAGAGCTGAGAGTTTGTCCGACACGGTCGTTGCTTGAGAGTCTAGTGACGAAGTCAGGCTTTGCTAGTAATCCTTCAGAATGAAATGTAACAGATTTACGTACTATTGGTATTAGAGGAACCCTCACCTGGCATGGCAGGGTCAATTAGCGCACGCGAGTAGTAGGGAATCAAAGCTCTTACCTCGATCATGTTGATCCTGGTTTTCAACGCTCGGAAACGGTATCATGCTAGGATGAATAATTGCGAAAGGTTGACGTCCCGGTCACTGTTAACGACTGGATATCCGCGCTTGGCACTTATACCACCTTTCATGGGCTCCGAGCTATTTGCATCCCATAGCCTCAACAGCCCAGTTGACTCAACTTGAGAGTGTCCTCGGGCAGGTCGCGTCTCTCCGCGTAACGCTTCCTTTTCTGTTGTTCAATAGAGATATAGCCCGCGTACCATACCCTGTTACACTGTTACAATAGGTGTACAAGTCCCGAAGTCCATGTGAGGTTGCCAAATTGAGTCACACACCGTTGTATTGAGGATGGTGAGCTGCGTTGTGCTGAGCATCCGAGTTGCACAGGTCCGTGACTTGCATGGGCTGCCAAATTTGGTAACGTTAACTCTGGAGGCCGCCGACCCGGGACGGTCCGAGGCTCAGCGAGCAATGACGTCACCCATCCTACTGGCTATGAGCGCGCATAAAATGGTAGTTTCAGTCGAGATTCTTAATATGATTGGGAGCGGACTGTAGCTGTCAACTAGGCCAGAGCTGGTCAATTGCTCAAGGAGCGTACAACTCTTCCCTTTCCAACGTTATATTTAAGCACTGTGTTCTCAACCTCCCCTTAACTGGCCAAACCATAACACTCGTCTGAACACAGTCTCTAACGCCGTGGACAGCAGTTTAATAACAGACGCAGCCAACAGACCTTGAAGCTTGAAGGTCCCTAGCCACCATGTTCAACAGAGAAAATCAAAAAGCACCCACGAAACAGGATGAAAACCAAGAAACACAGCCATAATTATCATGCCACCCAGAAGGTTCGGAAACACCCTCGAAATTCTGACACGCATGATCCAGATTTTCTATAGTCGGTTGCGGCTCCCGGAGAAAATACAAGTATAAAATGAGCGTATATATAAAGAGGAATGACGTGCCAATAGCAATCTTATTCCCAACAGACGGAGAACGGATGGTTGAGAAGCAAAACACACTGTATGGCATTTTCAATGTCCCTAAGCAGACACCACAAACGGCTACTGTCCTCCACAGGAGCGTCAACGTCCGTATCCCGAGGATGAAACCTTTTGCACAGGTTGCAAAGTAACAGTTGTCTCCACCCCTACGCCTCAGTCCGGAGATCCACGTTGATGACATCGTCTTGGATAACCGAGAAGGGTAGCAAACACCGACTCATCAATGGCTGCGCCGATAGAATCTATCGTTCTGAGCTCTGAAAGTGTTTGGTTAGAATGATAATAAGAGGTGCACGTTTGGTTTTTGTTTGGCATCTCTCCTCCGCTCTTTTCGAGAGACATCTGCGTATTATGCAGATTATGCTTCGGAGATCAGGGAGGAGGCCATGGAGGACGCTGAGGTAGTACAATCTCTGCAGCCACTGGAGCTGCTTTGCTAGCAACAACTGCGCTAATCATGGGGCTCTCGGGAAGCGGGGTCAGCCGTTCAGCGCAAACACGCGCTCGAACTCAACACCAAGAAGCAGAATAAAATACAATTAAGCAAAGCAAAATTCATTGATGCATCAATGATGTATCGCCAAATGAGAATAACTCGCATATCTAGCGTCATCTCCCACTTACCGCTAGCGGACACTTACAACCTGGTGAGTACAGCTATACAAGCTCGCCTGTCAATTCGAGCCTCCTTCAAGGTTTGCAAAACCACCGAACATCATCGGGAATGGAAGCACAACGCGGCGCCTGTTGTTTTCACTCATCTTATTTTGACTTGTTCATTACGTCCATCCGGCCTCAAAATAGAAACATGTGCCACAGCTCGCGACTACATCAGGGACAAACAACAGAGGAATCCGGTACTCCAGTCCGTAGTGATAGTTCGGGTAAATTATGAACTCCTTGAACAGAACGACGAACCTTACCTTAACCACTACGTTCAAAATGGATCAGCGAATTCCACCTAGCCTTTCCGCTCTAATGACCCACTTTCCATACAGCCGTAATTACGTTTCTCTTTCACTTCTATGATGAAATAATTGACCGACAATTAACTCCCAGTGGAGCATACTGACATCAATCTACACGTTCTTTTCCAGACACACGGCTTCCAGTGCCAAACCCGGATCTTCATTAATTTTGTGCGCACATACACCCCTTCAGCCCGTGTTTCCCAGTCGAACTTCTAAAAATACCTTGTGTGTATAACCTTTCGATCTTCGGAAGACTTCATAGCACCGGCTGGAGCTCAAGTTTGCACTATCAGAGGCCATCTATGAAATCAAGCTGGTCAGCATTCCGAAAAAGCTCGAATTCATAGTCCGATTATCTGATGCTCCATTTCGTGTGAGCGCAAGAGGTAAACAAAGGGGCCTGACGTCGTCAGTTCGGAAGAGCTTGTGGCTGAGGTGAATGTGTGGGCCATCACCTGAGTGTGTAGTGTCCTTCTGAAGACTCGGGGTCAAGTCGATCTCGCTTACACCACATGTATATGAAGTCATTTGTCGCTCTGATTGACTTTTTAGCTCTTCTATTGGGAACAGGCAGTTCCAATTTCCGGTGATTCTCTAGTTCTGCAGTTAACTTAGATCGTATGACTTCTGTGGCAGCTGTCCATGAAGCTCTACTGGCTGGAGCTCTATGGCGGGTTTTTGCCGTTGGTTTGTTATCTCGCCTGGACCTGCTGTGCCTTGGGTAGACTATAAACAGTCCGGACTCTGATTCATCGACCTGAGGTTGATGGATCAATGAATGTGATGCAGGCTGAATATAGCTCATATCTAAAGGTTTGTCCACACACTGGCTTCAACCATGTTTATCATCGCCATGGTAGGGAAATGGTCTTCAAATATTCAACAGAGTACGATAAGTCTTGATCGGCCTGTTTCTAAATTCGTACGCCATGAGCAATAGGGCCGCACGTGTAAAGAACGTGCAAAGAGCGTAATACCAGGCGTCTTCTAGGTGATCATGAAAAAAAATATCCGTGGAGCGGAAGCCACCGTTCGGGTCGCAACCGTGCAAGTACTCCCACTCTATCTGGCAAGATCAATGTTCCAGAGAGCATTACTAGAACTCCAGAACGAGCGGATTCCTGTAAGCAGAACCCAAAGTTTGAGCTTTTCCCAGCACCTACTACCTCGTTGACAGAGGGCTCACGCATTTGTGGGACTATCTTCTGTCTTCCAGGTACAGGGGATAGGCTTGGCGACGCAATGTGCTTCCTTGGCTATGTTTATTTTCGTCAAATTTGGTGTGGTAAAGGCCGGTGACATGATCATTGGGGGAATACGAAGTAGGGCTGGGTTAAAAACTCTTTTGTTAAAAACATATTTCAAATTCACACGTTAATAACATGTTTTTAACATATTTCACAACATGGGGGTCGATCGGGGCGTGCGAATATTGTGAAATTCAGCACAAGGAGTTTTGGCCGCCCTCAGAGAAGTTTCGTGTCCACTAATCCCTGTCGTGAATATTCTTTGCACCTTGAAAACATTATCAATGCTTTCTGCTCAACAAAAGGAGATTCTGCTTGCCGCTCATCGTGGATTTGTGGAGACGAAGCAGGCTGAGCTCAAGGAGCTGTTGGATTTGGTCGAGACTGTCATCCCCGACAAGGATAGTCAAGAAAGGAGAGAGTTGCCAATTTTGTCAAGCTTGATAGCCCTGCACTCAAGGCTTCGATTCACCATCTCGCTGGGGGTGAGGGTTTGACGGGGGAAGGAGTAGTTGATGCTCCTTCGCTGACTTCGAAGCCACCCAGTGGCCATCCCGATGACTGGGATATGGATGACTACCTCTAGTAATGGGTTCCATACATTGCATTTCCAACTTGATCGTGCTTTTTCTCTTCGAAATGTCGCCTACATCCCTTAGTATAATAAAACTTATGTAATACATTTTTCACTGTTTTTAACACTGTGAAAACCATCTCACATGACGCCTCGGTGAATCTCACGTTAATAACTAGGCCGATTCTGATTTTAACCCAGCCCTAATACGAAGTCACGAAGTTCAAGCTTGGGTACTTGGTCAAGTGGTTCACTTGTCAAACTCTTCCATGAGCCATTGGCAATATACTCTTGATGCTCACATGATATGACTCCCGAGAACAACGGTCAACAATAGCAATGTCCATTCTCATACGCTACCTAATGATAAAGTTACAGTGGTGGCCAATGTCAGCCCATAAACCACTTAGACCATAGCAGGTTCTTCGAAGATCCCTGTTGTGGGTAACCTCGTTGTCATGCGACCCCGGTCGTGTCAACTAGCATGGGTCATATGGCATGCGGACACCCATATGCTCGTTTAGTCATGTATGCAACACTAGTGATCTTGGCTGTTACTGTCACCGACATGCCGACCTGTCGGAATGAGCTGACATATTTTGTATTGTGCCTCCTGACCCGCCACTGTTAACCGCCCGTGCTATTATCATTGCACCTAAAGGTTGACGCTGAGGGACTATTGGGTCCCGAAATAGCGCTCGTCAGTGATAGCAATGAATCTGAATGAATAAGGTGACATGGGAGGCTGTGGTCATGCTTATGTGGTTCGAAAGGTTGTTTCGTATTGGCTGACGTAGTTTCCTGGGTGTTTCGCTTCTGCGGGGGGACTAAGAGAGCCCATGATTCTATAGCGGTCCCGATCCTGGCAGTGCTGCACCCCGTGGACCTCCGTGGTGGTCTAGGCATTCGGACTTGACATCGTGACATACCAGTGTTGAATATTTGAATTTTCCGAACAGGACGACTACAGTTGCTCAGCCATATGGTAACTGGGAACGTTCGACATGCATAATCACTGATCTTGAATCAGGAACCACAAGGCCAAGAACAACTAGAGGTTTGTCTGCCAGGGACCATTGTCAGACCCAACACTCCGTCCAGGGCGTATCGCCAGAACAGACACTCTTATTTCCAACTGCTCCCAAACCCGAGTCCGAGCTTCCGCACAAAATTTTCAAACCCAGATAACATTTCCGCTCACCAAATTAGTGGCGTCAAGCCAATTTTGGTGAGGCGTCTGACGTCTGGATCGTCACCCGAAAACAGGGCTGCCGTAACCGCATTCCCGACCCGAACGAATATCGACTCGGCTTTCCCAAGAATGTGGGGTACTGTATATATATTGCATCGAATCTATTTGACGAGATCTGACCGGCTCATGGTCCTTGAAAGAGGAGTTGTTTGATGATGCAACTTGCGTTTCGAAGTCCTTCTCGTACTGCGGGCCTTCGTCCGTATTTGGATTGGGGAGCCTGAGTCCTGGTGCTCTTTAATCAAGGGGATATAAGAACTGTGGGTGGAGCGCGTCACGTACCAGAAATCTCCCCCCTCGTCCCCTCTTCTTCGTCCGAAGCCTTCACTACCCCCTCCACTCCAACTCAGTAGCTCCAAGGTGGTGCACCACAACCATGAATTTTGCTAGTTCGCGACCGCTACCCTATGCACTTGAAGACCGCACGGGTTCGAACACCCACTCTGACTTTGACGACATGTATGACCGGATGTTCTTCCACGTTACACGACACCCCGGTCGCTCGACAACATACATCTATGAAATGCCCATCCGAGCATCGAGACATCGAAGTTCGTTGCCATTGAATCGCGAGCCTTCGGTTGTCCTCGAGTTCCTCCCAGACGAGTTGTTAGGGAACGTGACGTTTTTGGGGAAGAGTCCATTCCCGGCGACTACAGTACCTATGTCGCGTTATCTTCGCAAAACATCTTTATTTGGAACGTGAGTGTTCTTCGTGATGTGTGGGGAAAATGTGTTCAAGGGACTGACTTACTTACGTTTCTGCTCTCCTTCTGCGTGTTGTTCCGACCGTGTTTCGATATGGGCTTGAATAGATCGTTGGCGAGAAAGTTCGTAGGATCGGATGGGAGGGAGTATAAATGGAGTTATCAAGCCGTTGGTGGCCAACAGTGGACGGTGAGCATTAAACTTGTCTTCTGGCCGTGTCCGTCTCCGAAGGACCCAATGACTAATCGAGCTGTTTTTTTCCTCGTGGATTTGAATAGTGTACGACGAATGAGAATTACCTCGTAGCACATTATGACCTTAAGCCTCCCAATGTCCGAGCGTTCGATGTTTCCGGAAATACGCTGACAATCTATGAGCCGTTTGCGCACTTGGCGTTGGGTGAGTGACGCGTTTCGTTTTGTTATCTCCTCCGTCCCTGAGCCAAAGCTGTCTTTGGTTTCGGGTTTCGGGCCTTGGTTATAAGCGTTGAATGTCGCCGTCGACTGATATATTACTTGGTTGATAGAAATATTGACGTCGTTCATCATCATGCGGCACGTCGCGGAGCATAACCTATGAAGAGCAGGATTAGAAAACCTTGTATCTCAGTGATGCCGGACCTACCACGGACAGACATTCCCCTGTTACCTTGAGCATTGCGGATATCCTTATTATTTGTATAATGTCGCCTGTCGTCTGTCATTTGTACTTGTATGTAGCCAGCTCATGTTCGTTCGCCAATAACTCCGTGTAAGTTGGGTTAGGGTCACGCTTAGTCAGCAAGTACCTCACTACGCCAGAAGGGGACGATTGTAATTTCTAGATTAAACCATCATAATGGCGCCGCAACAGCAACCGTACGTGCAACCCGGAGAGCCTCTAAACGACTTTCTGCGGTCGTTCTGGCAGCGCCAGATCAATGCCGCTGAGCAGGAAACGCCAGACTACCGGCACCCCCCACTCCCATTGGCACGAATTAAAAAGGTCATGAAGAGTGATCCTGATGTAAAGGTAAGAACATGATTGGTCGTTTGCAGAGGAGCTCGGACTAAAGCAGGGATTGATTAGATGATAGCTGCTGACGGTGCGCTGCTCTCCCTCGGCCATGAGCTTCTACCCCCGTCATGACACTGACATGCTGATCTCACCATGTGTTCCACCCCGTAGCCCCAATTCTATTCTGCAAAGCTTGCGAGAGTGGGTTCCTTCGCGCCTGCCGGTTGTGCTCGCTCAGGATGCTGACAGCAATCTTTTGCTTTGGGTAGTATTCATTGCTGAGATAACGGCTAGAGCGTTCATCATAGCCGACTCGAACAAACGGCGAACGCTGTCACGGTCTGATATCGCAAAGGCTCTCAGTAAATCCGACCAGTTCGACTTCCTCATTGACATTGTACCACGGGACGAGATGCCCTTCCCAGGAGTGGTTGCAAGTGCCAATGGTCCTGGTGGAAAGAAGGCTGCACCTGCCCCTGTTGCGACAAAGAGGGATCCCGTGCGTATCGGTTTATATCGTTGGGTTTCCTTCCTCCCCTCTACGTTCGTAAGATTAGGCCTGCTGACATGGTGTGCCGTGTTTTTATACTTAGAACTCGACGCCGGGGATGAGTGAAAACCAATCAAATACGATGCCGTTGGATGCTGCGGGTGGAAATAGTGAGGTTTTGAATCAGGTGTGTTTGGTTTTATGACATTTTGAATGCTTCGGGTAGTCTGGTAACTTCATACGCGTAGCTCGAATCTCTTCTGGGAAGTTCAAATTCGCCTGAGCGTGCTTCCTTGTCATGATCTCTTGTCAGGATTCTTTGACATTGTGTTCGCCATCCCATGTCTGTGCCACGAGGATCCTTCTGCTGTTCTGGGCTTGTTTTGTTCCTGCTCGAGGGGGTTGTTGGACCGGCTCCATCGACTTCTGTTGCTTTCCGGGGTATTTGTATTTGCTGGTACTGCTGCTGGGTTCTCTGGATTTTCGCCAGATGATTCCATGATAGATTGTTTTGATTTAAGTATGTATGATTTAGGCATGAAGAAATTATGGTCCCTGGTCCACGTTGATCCTGTGCCTTCGTAACTTTGTGTATGCTGTATTCCCTGTCTCCTGTACCCCCGATGATACCTCCTCTACTTGCCTCTGCTTCTCGTGCCTGGAGAGAGAAACAGGCATTTCATGATCATCGGACCAACTTCAATATCTATTGCATTGTGTGGGGCTCGAGATTTCCATCTAATTAAATTGGAACCTGGCTGTCAGTTATAAGGCACCAAAAGTCGTAGAGATCTCCTGAAGTCTAGTTACATTCGAGCTAGTAGAGAAGCTAGGTGGCGACGGACCTCGGACTACCGTCGTCCTTTGCCCTTCCCTTTGACCAGCGTGAATCCATCCTCATCGACGTCTGGCTCGTTCTTGGGCGCTGGAGGAACCTTGTGCTCAATCAGCTGGGGAGCTTCATCCTCATCGTCGTCCATATAATCCTCTCCGTCCTCCTCATCTTCCCAACCGTCATCATCATCACTCTCAATATTCCCCTTTACCTCAATCTTCTTCCCCTTGATTTTATCCGCCAGCTCCTCATACTTCTTCACAGTGCTATCCTTCCCCTCCCGCGTCTCCACCCACATCCTCACGATATCCTTCGCGACGCTCGCAGCACTATCGTCCTCCAACACCGCTTCAAACTCGTCTGCCATGATCTGTAGCAACATTTCCTCGATATATTGTTCATCCGGTTGCTCGGCTTCTTCCTCGAAACTGTCGACGATTGTGGAGGCTATCCATGTTGGTTTTTGTTTGGCATCGGGTCCGCCCCAGTTTTCTTGGATTGCGATGCGGAGCGTTGACCATACTGCGAGACGGGCTAGGACGCCGCGTGCGAAGAGCACTGTCTGAGGTGTAGGTGATGCTGATGTTTGTGAGCTTTCAGCCATTTTTGAGGGATTTTTCTGAGGGGGACCGAGATTATATTTTGGGTATTGATCAAGGTGGCATTAGATAAGCAGACAACTTTTTGAATTTTATGTTTTGCGGTTCTTGACATCGAGCTTCGGTGAGTGTTTTTATCGTTACTGCACGGCTGTGGCCTTATTTCTCAAGAGTCTCATGATCAGTGCAATTGCTGCTCGGAAAGCTGCCCAGGCCGCTCGACAGCCGCAGCAGCAGGAGATTACACCTCAACGTCCGCCATCACCTCCTCCCCAATCTCCAAAACGAAAACCGACTTCCCAACGCACAAAACCTTCTGCGAAAAAGGCGAAGAAAGATATAAAACAAAATCAAAATGTATCTCTGCCGCCCCCACCCAAACTGGATGTCTTCAAAACCCAGGACGACCTGATCATCATTGATTCAGAAGATGACGATTCGGACGGACCCGTTTCTCAAGTTCCATCAGAGGAATCCGACATTGAAATCCTCCCTGGTCCACCGGCACACCTCGCAAGACGAGCGTGGTCACCTAGTATGCCGCTGGACGACTCGTCGGCCGATGAAGGCGGGAATGCAATGGACGTATCTGGGTTGATCGACGTCCCCGCTCGGTTGTCTCGACTTCCAGAAACGAATATTGGCACGACACTCTCTACGTTCGTTCCTGTCCCGGGACAGAACCTGTATTATTTGTCTAGTGATGATGTTGCCAAGATGGGCCTCCGGACAGAGGTTGAAGGCAAGGGGACTGTTGTTGTTTTGGAGCCCGAACAGAAAATGTGTGTCCTTGGGACGTGTAGGCTGACGCTACTGAAGGGGACTGTACTCGTCAATGGTGTCCCCTTACACCCGTCGACAACATCGCACAATATCTTTGCTCCTCGATCATCACCCTTACCGGTGATTGAAGGCCGTGTTGGGAACAAGGTCGCCGTTGACTCCTCACTCCTCCCTCTCTCACTCCAACCTCATGCACAGACGGAGTCTGCACTTGTGTTGCTACAAGAATTACGGTCGAATGTCGAAGGTCTAGGACGCGTATGTCGGATTTTCGAGGGCGTGTATGAACCTTCTGGGTGGCACGGAAATTCGATATCAGCCCCGTTCCAGTTGAACGGTCTCTATTTGGTGTGTATATCGTTTCTGTCTTCTCATCCCGTCTAACGGGTTCACAGATGAGGACACAGACTCGTGATACGACCCCCTTCATGCTCCCTCCGACCTGGTCCACTGCCCTTTCCTCTCTCACACCCTTACCTTCATCTCCTTCGTCCTCCCAAACGAATCCGACATACCTGGTTAGAGGTCCTAAGAAATGCGGTAAATCCACCTTTGCACGTACTCTCCTAAACACGCTCCTCGCCCAGTATAGACGCGTAGCGTATCTCGAATGCGACCTTGGTCAATCGGAATTCACACCGGGAGGAATGGTCGCGTTGAATGTGATCTCGAGGCCAGCATTTGGGCCGCCATATACGCACCCTACTGTGCCTCTGAGGGCACACTTTGTTGGTGCGACGACCCCGAGGTCGACGCCGAGTTTGTATTTGGATGCGGTGAGGGATTTGGTTGACGTTTGGAGGGTGGATGTGCAGCATACGTATGTGGATGATAGTGAGGGCGATGGGAGTGATGAGAGGGTTTCTGATGCGATTCCGCTCGTGGTGAATACAATGGGCTGGGCCAAAGGCCTCGGCGCGGACTTGACACAAAAGATTGAGGAGATGGTCGAGCCTGGGCAAGTGTTCGAGTTCCAGACCGAGGACCCCACGTTCTCGACCTCTCTCAATCCGACCTCACTTTCAAATAATGCTCATCATGCAACGAGGATACATATCCTAGAGCCAGCTCCCCCCTCTATACTTTCGA
This sequence comes from Podaxis mareebaensis, assembly GCA_018524725.1. Classification (NCBI taxonomy): domain Eukaryota; kingdom Fungi; phylum Basidiomycota; class Agaricomycetes; order Agaricales; family Agaricaceae; genus Podaxis; species Podaxis mareebaensis. The sequence goes on along the minus strand of JAEUWP010000028.1, from coordinate 23,804 downwards.
CGAACTATGCACCCGCCGACCATCGCACAATATCCATCCTGTCTTATTTTCACACCATCTTTCCATCCCTACCGCTACCCCCGAAAGATGCAAACTTGAACAACTTCGTACAGACGACAGCACAGTTATGGAACACTGATCTCCCCCTTTGCGCCATCCCTCCATACGAAGTCGACGTTCACACCGCATTTGATCAAATCATACTCGTGGGTGCTGGGAGCGAAGACGTTGTGCCCCAGGAATTGAGTAGAGTGTTGAACGGGGCTCTCGTTGGTTTCGTAAAACTTGACCACCAGCGTACAATTTCGTTTCCCCAAGACGATGGCGTAAGATCTGGGCCCTTATACGTTCAAGGTCAAGCGCCACCTACACCTTCAGAATCATCTTGTGTCGGTCTGGGCTTAATCCGCGCTGTCTCCCCCGACACCTCGACCTCTTCTCCGTCACAGTCTTCACCTGTGATCCTGCATATACTCACACCTGTCCCGCCTTTGCAGCTTTCTGGCGCAAGGATTCTCGTCAAGGGTGAGATGGAGTTGCCAGTTTGGGGGATGCTGGATTTCGATAGTACTATTAACGATACGGCGGAATTGGGAGGTGTGGCGGGTGTTGAGAGAGGAAAGGTACCTTATTTACAATGGGGGCGTGTATCAGAAGGCGCGATTGGTGGGGAGAGGAGGAGGGTGAGAAGGAATTTGATGAGGCGGGGGCAGAGTTGAATATGTCGGATTTGAGCCAAGAAGTCTATTCGGCAATAGTGCTAGGTGTTGTTGACTTTGTGTAAAATCGCCTTGTCATGGCTCGGTCAGGAAAATGGAGAGGGAATGAGTCTAATAATTGGTTGTTCTTGGTGCAACAAGTATAGAAGAAACCATTCTCACTGCCACAGAGCGGAGTATTCTGGATCGCGTTTTCGAATAAAAGCATGCGGGAGTAGTAACGACGGGTGCCATTGAACACCCATGTACAAGACAAGGTAATACAGGAACGAACTAAATGTCATAAGCGCGTCCGCTTGCGGGGAACTTGGTTCCCGTTCCACTCCCCGTGCCTTTTATGGTCATTCTATCCTTGTTTACGTTTTTTCCTCGGCCGTTTGATCGGCTTAACCATTTCCCCGTTCGCTTCATTTTCTCCTTCATCTTCCAGCTTATAGTCGGCATCGTCAGTATTGTAAACGCTGTCAGTGTCCTGGGTATTGTCAATATCGCCGAGAGTCCGCGAGCGCGACCTTTTCTGCTGAGACTGTTGCGTCTCGCCCTCAGATACCGAAGCATCATCCTGAAAGATTATGTCACCAAGCGTCGAAAAGGCCTCGCATAATTGACCCAAAGACAACCATACATTGGCGTAAATACCAGTGTAAGTAGTTGGGTCAAGCATATTCTTGAAACCTTCTTCGTCACGGTAGGAGTTGTAGAGCGTTGCACGGTAGATGTCAAGGCCGTCAACACAGGGGGCAAGCTTGGGATGAATGCGATGGACAAGGTATGTTTCGAATGACTGCATTTTAAACAAATCCTCCCGGGGTCTACTGGGGAGGGAGGTATAAGTAAAGACTTCGTTCGCGAGCTCGAGTGCCTCCGGGTGTTTGACACGACATAGGAGAATCCAGAGCAGGACCCACCAAAGCGATTCAAGGTCATGTTGGAATCGAAACTTTGGCCAGGGCAGGTAGTCAGACAAAGCTCCGCTATCACTGGGACTGGGTCTACGAAACGATTTGGCTCTTGCACCAACTCCTGGTACGAATGTAAAAGGGTTCCATTCGAGGTCCCATTCGACTGGAAGTTCCACTTTGTGAGGGGGCTGGTAAAGCGTGCTCGATCCATGAATCTCCAGCGGCATGAAATACGGCGTTCCCTAGATTGCCGCGTGAAGAAGTGTGACGCCGAATATGAACCTAAAGACACTCACCGTCTTCGGGTCAGGGCTAGCCTGGTCTTTTGTGAACGCCTTCGCAAGTTCAAAATCACTCAGCTTTCCTCCAATAGAACCATCCTTCCTTCTAACAACAATGATGTTGCCTGTACTGACGTCACGGTGCACCCAACGGGCGAGATACAAAAGAACAAGGGCTGACGAGCGATCAGAAACGGTCTCGATATAGTTACAAGCAAAACTTACCAACGAAGGCATCCCGGATAGCGCAGAAAGACGTGGAAAGGTTTTTAGCATCATGGAGCGAGCAACCAACCTCATCGTATATCAGGCGGCGATGTTGCTTGACACGACACTCGTGAGGACCACATGCGGGTGGGTTCTCAGAGCGACGAACAAAGGCGTTGGCCGGCAAGCCATAAGACCCAATGCTCTGGGTAGAACCTTCGCCCGATGCCGTCTTGGGTTCCTTTGGTGCCAAGCGAAGGTCTGGTGCGCGTATGGCGGATTTCGACCGCGGTTTGGTACCCCCGAGAACCCTCTCCTGCTTGATTTCCATGAAGAAATCTTTGTATCCTTCATTCTGAAGAATCCTCTTGAGATGCTTCTTTAGAATAGGTGGGGCCCAGCTATAGTCCTCTTCCTTTACATCCTTGAGGCGCGCGAACACAGCATCCAGGTTCTCCTTCTCCGTCTTCGACCCCGCATCGTGCCACGCATCTTTCAATGCAACCTCCGATCCACCATTCTTCACCTGCCCAACTTTATCATCCTCGAAACCTTCAACCTCGACAGCCTTCCAAACCCGTGTCTTCCGCCCTGTGATGCATGAAACCCGCTGATTGAAGAGCGGGTCAATGGTCCTGAAGTACGTTGGCGCCTCGCTCGTTCCCATTTCATAGACGTAGCAGATGTTGCCTTTGTACCGCACCCGGTGGATGGTGGGATCAAATCCAATCTCTTCTCGCGTTGCGTAGAGAAAAGATAGGAAGACTCGGATGAAGGTTTTGATGTCCTGCAAAGAGAGTAAGCTTGAAAGGTCCGCAAACCGGGAACATAGGCATACTGTTGTAAAATCAAAAGCCTCCGACTTGACCGAGTGTGAACGGCAGAAGTACCACAGTGACATCATATTGTCCTCGATCGTAATCTGAGGAACTTTCAGAATCATTCCTATTAACCAATACAGAAAAGACATACGCCATAGACCCATGTGCGGCAAGGATCGTCATTCATGATGTGGTTAACTGCTGAGACGAGCTGCGAGCGGTTCTGTAAATGTATTCCATTGTCATGTATCAGAATGTGCAGCATAGACCAACCTTCTGAACATATCTGTTGTGTTTATTCAATCCTACGATCACTGCAGTCTCGGTCAAGACGATGTTCTGCACATTAGGATTTTCCGTGATGCAAGCGTCGACCCGAAATGCGGCCCCGCGCATCTCCGACTCCATCGTCTTCGAGGGACAATCTCTATAGTAAAATTGTCGCTTGCGTGGGGCTTGGTCCTGCTCACGACATACAACATCCAGCTCGCTTAGAACGCCGATGATGGTTTGCAGCCTTGTGAATATTTCTATTTCACCCGCCAGCATGTCTGATGGAGGAACCTCAAAGTCGGCCCACACCCAAGTCTGCTTTGGTTCTCCCTTTGGCATGTTTTGAGCGGCATTCTTGAGTCTCTCTGGATGCATGTGAATGTACTTGTGTAACGTGTCGTCAATGGATTGTTTGCATGGGTTAAAGGGTGCGTAGTCTTCCATGAATGCATCCAAAGGGCATTCCAGCACCTCGTCCGCCATTTCTTGCACGATAATCAACCTGAGCTTATGTTGGGGATGTCGACCGCCTACACCCTTGCGTTTCGCAATGTGTTGGAGGCCCAAAACGTGATGGAACTTGTTCTAGGTCTTTGGGCTGTGGGAGGTCTTTGGGCTGGATGCGGGGTGTCAGATGCAGTGGACGAAAGCCAGTCATGACAAAACTTGCTTTTGTTTGCTCTGCCACCGTCCCTGACCGAACATAATAGAGATCGTGCAGGGTTAGCTTGCATGAGGGAACATCATCTTGGTTCCCTTCCATGCTGGTCTTTTCGGCTTGTCATGACAGTCCCCGACCTTAATGGTCTTTGAATTTCGCGATAGTCCGTTGTTGAGTGCTTTGAATGAGTCCGTTGCACAGATTGACGTCATTTTAAGAGCAGCTTCGATGTCAAATTCTTTGATGTCGCGACTAATTTGATAGGTATCTCGGTCCATCGCCCCACCGCCGTCCAACTCATGCTCATCAACGGCAAAACTCTCCTTTGCAAAACCAACGCCCAGGCACACGTTGTGGCAGACGCAACTCCAACATTTCAGCTCAAAAACTGGAAGTGCAAGGCCAGGGGCCAACATGACCTAGAAGCTCTGAGCATCCCTGCATTATCATGCTCGGCACGAGCCCCACCTTCTACCTCATTCCTGTCGCCAAGGAGCTGAGCGATACTGTCATGCCAGCCAGTATCCTAAGACCCAAACTTGGGCCTTGAATGCTTCACTGTTGCAGCGCACCAAAGGCGGATCAGCGGCGGAACGGTGGACACAGAATATCGAAAGCTTGCTCTCAATGCTTCATTGCATTAAGAGCTTGGAAAAATGCCACTGGCAGCAGTTCCTAGCTTAGGTGCTGTTGTTCGGGATGTTCGGTGTGCATTCTGTCGTGCTTTCATGCCAGCTTCTCACCTTCGCTGTCACCTTCGACGCTCACAGGTGTAAATAACGGTTTCACAAGTGGTAGTATACCTAGCGGACACCAATCTCTTGGCTCGCACCATCTACCTATACAGGGTCTGCAGACAGACTACAATTGACCAAATCGGGCTCACCAGTGTGGGGGGGGGGGGTGAAGGCGTTGTGTCCGAGACACCAAGCAGAGCATTAAACGTTTTTGTAAAACCTCGTCAACGTACAACCTCATATCTATCTTGTCCTACCTTCACACCATTTTTTCCATCCTGCCGCCACCCTCGAAATCCGTAAGTTTGTACGGCGATTTCGCACAGATGACGGCGCAGTTATGGGACACCGGTCTCCCGCTTTGCGACATGCCTCCATATAAAGTCGAAGCGGAACATTCTGGATCGCGTCTTCGAATAGAACCATGTGGGAGTAGTAGCGACAGGTGCCATTGAAACACCAATGTATAAGAACAAGGTGATACAGAAACAAACTAAACTTCATAAGCGCATTCGCTTGCGGGGAACCTGGTTCCCGTTCAACTCCTGCTGCCTTCCATGGTCTTTTTGTCCTTGTTTCTGTTTTTTCTTCTGCCGTTTGGTCGATTTAACCATTTCCTCGTTCGCTCCATCCCCTCCTACATCCTCCGGTTCATAGTCAGTGTCACCACCAGCATTAATGTGGTCGACGTCATTGGCATTGGCAGTGTCATCGACGTTGTCAGTACCACCGAGGGTCCGTGAGCGTGGCCTTTTCTGCTGGAACTGTTGCCCCTGCTCCTCAGGTACCGGAGTATCATCACGAAGAATTATATCATCGAGCCTTTCGAGGATATCGCTTAATGGACCCAGAGATAACCACACAAGAAAGTAAATGTTAGAGTAAGAGGTCGGGTCAAGCATATTCTTGAAACTTTCTTCATCATGGTAGGAGTTGCAGAGCGCTATACGGAATGAGTCAAGCCTCTTAACGCAGGGGATAAGTTTGGGGTGAATGCGACTGGTAAGGAATGGTGTGAGTGATTCTCTGGTAAACAAGTCGTCCCGTTGTCTACTTGGGATGGAGGTGTAAGTAAAGACCTCGTTTGCGAGCTCGAGTGCCTCGGGGTGTTCGACGCGGTATAGGAGAATCCAGAGCAGGATCCACCACAGTGATTCAAGGTCATGTTGGAACCGAAACTTTGGTGGAGGTAGGTTGTCGGACAAAGCTTTGCCGTCATTGGGGTTCGTTTCGTCGGACGATTCGGCCCTTACGCCACGTCTCGACACTGGGATGAAGATATCCTGCTCGGCTTCAATCTCCACGTTGTAACGGGGAGTGTAATATGTTTTTGATCGGTGAATCTCTAGTGGCATGGAATACGGTGTTCCCTAGATTGCTGCGTGAAGAAGTGTAATGCTGAGTACGACCTTGAAGACACTCACCGTCTTCGGATCAGGGCTAACTTGGCCATTTGTGAACGCCTTCGCATATTCAAAATCACTCAACCTTCCTCCAACAGACCCGTCCTTCCTCTTAACCACAATGATGTTGCCTGTACTGACGTCACGGTGCACCCAACGGGCAAGATACAGAAGAACAAGAGCTGACAAACAGTCAGAAGTAGTCTCGATGCAGTAACAAACAGAACCTACCAACAAAGGCATCCCGGATGGCACAGAAAGACGTGGGAAGGTCTTTAGCATCATGGAGCGAGCAACCAACCTCGTTGTATATCAGGCGGCGATGTTGCATGACACGACACTTGCGTGGAACACGCGCAGGTTGTTTCTCCGAATGATGAACAGAGACGTTGGCCGGAAAGCCATAAGACCCAATGCTCTGGGTAGAACCTTTGATTATGTTCCCTGATACTGTCTTGGTTTCCTTTGGTGTCGAGCAAAGGAGGTCTGGTGCGTGTATGGCGAACTTCGACCGCGGTTTGGTGCTCCCGAGAACCCTCTCCTGCTTGATTTCCATGAAGAAATCTTTGTATCCTTCATTCTGAAGAATCTCCTTGAGGTGCCTCTTGAGAATAGGTGGGGCCCAGCTATAGTCCTCTTCCTTTACATCCTTGAGGCATGCGAACACAGCATCCAGGTTCTCCTTTTCCGTCTTTGATCCCGCATCGTGCCACACATCTTTCAATGCAACCTCCGATCCACCGTTCTTCACCTGCCAAACTTTATCATCCTCGAAACCCTCAACCTCGACGGCCTTCCAGACCCGTGTCTTCCGCCCTGTGATGCACAAAACCTGCTGAGTAAAGAGCGGATCAATGGTCCTGAAGTATGTTGGTGCCTCGCTCGTTCCCATTTCATAGACATAACAGATGTTGCCTTTGTACTGCACCCGGTGGACGGTGGGATCATATCCAATCTCTTCTCGCGTTGCATAGAGAAAAGATAGGAAGACCCAAACGAAGGTCTTGATGTCCTGCAAAGAGCATAAGCTTGAAAGGTCCGCAAACCAGGAGTAAAGGCATACTGTTGTAAAATCAAAAGCCTCCGACTTGACTGAGTGTGAACGGCAGAAGTACCACAGTGACATCATATTGTCCTCGATCGTAATCTGAGGAACTTTCAGAATCGTTCCCACTAACCAATGCAGCGAAGACATACGCCATAGACCCACGTGTGGCGGGGATCGTCGTTCATGATGTGGCTGGCTGCTGAAACAAGCTGCGCTCGGTTCTGTAAATGTATTTTATTAGTACATATCAGAATCCTGCGGTATCGACTAACCTCCTCAACTTCCTTGCTGTGTTTCTTGAATTCTGCGATCGCGACCGTTTCAGCGGGTATGATTTTCTGTGCGTTAGGATTTTCCGTGATACAAGCGTCGACCCGAAATGCGGTCCCGCGCATTTCCGACTCCATCGTCTTCGAGGGACAGTCTCTATAATGAAATTGTCGCTTGCGTGGGGCTTGGCCTTGCTCACGACATACAACATCCAGCTCGCTTAGAACACCGATGATGGTTTGCAGTCTTATGAAGATTTCGGTTTCATCCGCAAGCATGTCTGATGGAGGAACCTCAAAGTCGGTCCACACCCAAGTCTGCTTTGGTTCTGCCTTTGGCACATTTTTCGCGACATTCTTGAGTCTCTCCGGGTGCATGTGAATGTACTTGTGTAACGCGTCGTCAACCGATTGTTGGCATGGGTTAAAAGGTGCATAGTCCTCCATGAATGCATCCAAAGGGCATTCCAGCATCTCGTCTGGCATTTCCTGCACGATAATCAACCTGAGCTTAAGTTCAGGATGTCGACCACCGACAGCCGTGTGTTTGGCGGTGCGTGACCCTATGCCGCTATCAGAGTCATGTCGTTCCCGAGACGCATTGCCACCTACGACGAGGCTTGTTTTGGACCTGGCGGCCGCTTCAACTTTGGGGTCGGGCCAAATCGGGGGGGGGGTTGTTTCAGAATGCAGTGGAACGAAGACCAATCACGATAAAGCTTGTTTTCGCTGGCTCTGTCGCCTTCCCTGACTGAACATCAGACCCTGCAGCATAAAAGTACGTGAGAAAACCACCTGGGTTACCTTCCACCTTCTTCCACTCCCGTCTTTTCGGATTATCATGACAGTCCTCAACCCCAATAGTCTGTAAATTTATTGATATTCCGTTGCCGAGTGCTCTGAATGGATTTGTCAGCATCCAAGAACGTGGTCTACTTTACGCTTGTTCCATGGGCTGATGCTGAACTCCTCGCTTACAACATCTCCACTCCGCTGACCGCCCCGGCTGATTTTTTCCAGTTTGGGTCAGACCGTTGTTCGACCATCTTGATCGCGCCATCCTCACCTCGCCCATCGACACAGACTGCCCTGATTACCTCCATGTCGCCACTCGTGTCAACCAGGAAAACGCCATTGACAGTTTTGCACTCACGACTCTGAAGCTTCCGGGCTTAATGAACGACGCGTCGCTGTAGCTACCTGACCGTCCGCGGCGAGAGGTGCCTTATCATCGCCCCACCACCGTCCTACTCTTACTCGTCGAGGACAAGACTCTCGTTAACACAACCGACGCCCAGGCACACGTTGTGGCAGAGGCAATACCAGCATTCTGGTTAGGCAACATAAAGTCCGAAGCCACTGGGCTACAAACCATGACTATTCCCTGCATTACCATATTCAGCACGAACCCCATTTTCTACTTGGTCTCTTTCACCAAGAGGCCGAGCGATACTTCCGTGACCGGTCAGTATCCTACGACTCAAACTTGGGTCTTGAAGTGCATCACTGTTGCAGCGGACCAAAGGTGGATCAGTGACGGAACGGTGGACACAGAATATCGATGTCTTGCTCTCAAACGCTTCATCGCATCCGAGGGGCTTACAAAAAGCAATTGACAGCAGTTTCTGGCTTAGGCGCTGTAGTTTAGGGTCTGTTCGTTATCCATTCCATCATATTTTCATGCCAGCTCCCCATCTTCTCTACCACCTTCAATGTTCACAGATGTAAATGGCGATTTCATATAATTGGCAGCACAGCCAGCGGACGCCAATCTCTCGCCTCTCACCACCCACCCATATCAAGTCGACTTATACACCACAATTGATGAGAGCGGCCTTACCAGTGTCGGGAGTGAAGACGTGCCTACGGAACTGAGCAGAGTATTAAACGGTGCACTCGTTTTTGTAAAGCCTTATCAAGGTACAAATTTATATCTATATTGTCCTACCTTCACGCCGGTTTCCCATCCCCGCCGCCACTCTCAAAATCCGTAAACTTGTACAGCGATTTCGCACCTACGACGGCACAGTTATGGGACACCGATCTCCCGCTTTGCGCCATCCCTCCACATGAAGTCGAAGCGGAGTATTCTGGATCGCGTCTTCGAACAAGAGCATGTGGGAGTAGTAACAGCGGGCGCCGTTGAAACACCCATGCGCAAGAATAAGGTAATACAGGGACGATAATACAGGGACGAACTAAAATTCAGAAGTGCATGCGCTTGCGGGGAACTTGGTTCCCGTTCAACTCTCGCTGCCTTTCATGGTCTTTGTGACCTTGTTTCTGTTTTTTCCTCGGCCGTTTGATCGACTTAACCATTTCCTCCTCCGCTCCATCCCCTCCTTCGTCCTCCGGTTCGTAGTCGGCGTCACCATCAGCATAAGTGTCGTCGGCGTCGTTGGCATTGGTTGTGCCATCGACATCGTCAGTATCACCGAGGGTCCGTGAGCGTGACCTTTTCTGCTGGGATTGTTGTGTCTCCTCAGACATCGAAGCATCATCCTGAAGGATTACGTCTCCAAGCATCGCAAAGACGTCGCCTAGCTCACCCAGGGACAACCATACATTGGCGTAAATACCAGTGTAGGTGACTGGGTCAAGCATATTCTTGAAACCTTCTTCGTCGAGGTAGGAGTTGTGGAGCGTTGCGCGGTAGATGTCAAGGCCGTCAACACAGGGGGCAAGCTCGGGGTGAATGCGATTGGAAAGGTAGGTTTCGAATGATTCCATTTTAAACAAATCCTCCCGCGGTTTACTTGGGAGGGAGGTATAAGTAAAAACTTCGTTCGCAAGCTCAAGTGCCTCGGGGTGTTTGACGCGATATAGGAGAATCCACAGCAGGATCCACCAAAGTGATTCAAGGTCATGTTGGAATCGAAACTTTGGCAGTGGTGGATTGTCGGACAAAGATTTGCTATCACTGGGATTGCGCCCGCCGAATGATTTGGCTCTTGTACCACCTCCCGGTACGAAGGTAAAGGGGTCCCGCTCAACTACATGTTTCACTTTATGGAGGCGGCTGTAAAACGTGGTTGATCCGTGAATCTCCAGTGGCATGAAATACGGCGTTCCCTAGATTGGCGCGTGAAGAAATGTAATGCTGAGCACAAATTTCAAGACACTCACTGTCTTCGGATCAGGGCTAACCTGGTCATTTGTGAACGCCTTCGCGTACTCAAAATCACTCAGCTTTCCTCCAACGGACCCGTCCTTCCTCTTAACCACAATGATGTTGCCTGTACTGACATCACGGTGCACCCAGCGGGCGAGATACAAAAGAACAAGAGCTGACGAGCGATCAGAAATAGTCTCAACACAGTAACATAAAACTTACCAACAAAGGCATCTCGAACGGCACAGAAAGACATGGAAAGGTCTTTAGCGTCATGGAGCGAGCAACCAACCTCGCCGTATATCAGGCGGCGATGTTCATTGACACGATACTCCCGAGGAACACGCGCGGGTGGCTTCCCCGAGCGACGAACAAAGACGTTAGCTGGCAAGCCGTAGGACCCAATGGTCTGGGTAGAACCTTTGGTTATGTTCCCCGATGCTGTCTTGGGTTCCTTTGGTGTCCAGTGGAGGAGGTCTGGTGCGCGTATGGCCGACTTCGACCGCGGTTTGGTGCTCCCGGGGACCCTCTCCTGCCTGATTTCCATGAAGAAATCTTTGTATCCTTCATTCTGAAGAATCTTCTTGAGACGACTCTTGAGAATAGGTGGAGCCCAACTATAGTCCTCTTCTTTTACATTCTTGAGGCGCGCGAACACAGCATCCAGGTTCTCCTTCTCCGTCTTCGACCCTGCATCGTGCCACACATCTTTTAACACAACCTCTGATCCGCCATTCTTCACCTTTCCGACTTTATCATCCTCGAAACCCTCAACCTCGACGGCCTTCCAGACCCGTGTCTTCCTCCCTGTGATGCACAAAACCCGCTGGTTGAAGAGTGGGTCAATGGTCCTGAAGTACGTTGGAGCCTCGCTCGTTCCCATTTCGTAGACATAGCAGATGTTGCCTTTGTACCGCACCCGGTGGACAGTGGGATCAAATCCAATCTCTTCTCGTGTTGCGTAGAGAAAAGATAGGAAGACTCGGATGAAGGTCTTGATGTCCTGCGAAGAGAGTAAGCTTGAAAGGTCCACAAACCGGGAACATAGGCATACTGTTGTAAAATCAAAGGCCTCCGACTTGACCGAGTGCGAATGGCAGAAGTACCACAGTGACATCATATTGTCCTCGATCGTAATCTGAGGACCTTTCAGAATCGTTCCCACTAACCAATGCAGAGAAGACATACGCCATAGACCCATGTGCGGCGAGGATCGTCATTCGTGATGTAGTTAACCGCTGAAACAAGCTGCGAGTGGTTCTACAAATGTAATTCGTTGGCATGTATCAGAATGTGCGGTATAGGCTAACCTTCTGAGCATCTCTGCTGTGTTTCTTGAACTGTGCGATCACCGCAGCCTCAGTCAAGACGATGTTCTGTGCACCAGGATTTTCCGTGATGCAAGCGTCGACCTGGAATTTGGTCCCATCGATTTCCGATACCATCGTCTTCGAGGGGCAGTCTCTGTAGTGAAATTGTCGCTTGCGTGGGTTTTGGCACTGGCCACGACACACAGTGTCCAGTTCGGCTAGAGCGTGGACGATGGTTTGCAGTCTTGTGAATATTTCTATTTCACCCGCCAGCATGTCTGACGGAGGAACCTCAAAGCCAGCCCACGCCCAAGTCTGCTGTGATTCTTCCCTTGGCACGTTTTTCGCGACATTCCTGAGTCTCTCCCGGTGCGTGTCAATATGCTTGTGTAACGCGTCGTCAATGGATTGTTGGCATGGGTTAAAAGGTGCATAGTCCTCCATGAATGCATCCAAAGGGCATTCCAGCATCTCGTCTGCCATTCCTTGTACGATCGTCAATAATCAACCTGAGCTTATGCTTGGGATGACGACCGCCCGCACTGGCAGTCGTGCGTTTCGTGGTGTGTCGGAGGCCCAAAACGCGTTGAAACTTGCTTTGGATCTTTGTGCCGTGGTGAGGTCTTTGAGATGGATGCCGGGGGTCAGAATTCAGTGGACGAAGGCCGGTCACGACAAAACTTGCTCTGCCATCGTCCCTGACTGAACATATGGAGATCGTGCAGTGTTAACTCACTTACATGAGTGAACGTCACCTGGGTTATTTTCCACGCCCGTCTTTTCAGCTTGTCGTGACAGTCCTGGATCCCAATGGTTCATGAATTTCTTGATATTCCGCTGCGGAGTGCGGTGAATGGACCTATTGCACAGATTAACGTCATTTCAAGAGCAGCCTCAATCCTGATTGTCTCTTGTCTTGGAACATCTCAAATTCTTTGATCTCGCTACTGATTCGACGGGGATTTCGGCACCATTTGGGGGACGAAGGGTGTTTGTTCCCAATCTTCTGCCTTTTCCTTTGTATCTATCGGCAATCCAGGCTCAAGACATGGTCATCAACGATCGATGACTACATACTGGTACCCAACGCCCTTTGTGGCAGGTAGTGAGACAAGTGTCCAGGACAGCGATCTACTAATTACGTACGTTTGTTCTGGGTTTCTTGCCCCCCAATGGCTCGGCCCCCACGTCCTGCAAGGTCTGCCAGTGATCGCGACGCTGACCTCCTTGGCCGATTTTTTCCAATCTGATTCAGACCCGTTGGTTGATCATCTTGATCCCGCCACCCTCACCTCGCCCATTGACGCAGACGATTCCAATCTCTCAGAAGACGCCGTGGACTACCTTGATAACCTCGATCTTGCCACCCATGTCACCCAAGAAAGCACCATTGACGAATTTGCTCTTGCGATACTGAAGCTTTTGGACTTCGACGAACCACACGTCACTATACACACCCGCTACGTTATACCTCTGACCGTCTGTGGAGTGAATAGCGTTACTCAGATCGATGTGTGTTTTATCTATCGCTCTACCGCCCGGGGGGACTGGACAACAAGACCTACGGTTTTAATGGGTAATCGATTCTTCAAATCGGAGTCCCTCGCATTCAAGGCGGGAGTTCTTAAATGCATTTTCCCAGGGGTGGAGAAAGAGATTACTGTTTTGTGCGGTAGGCGCGCCCTCAGGGCCACCGAAGCGACGTCTTCGACGGTAGCAGGTAGTTTGCTATCGGAGGCCGTAAAGGCTCCACCAAACAATGATAATGATAAGAATAATTGGTGGTTCCTGATGTGACAAGTATACAAGAAACCTCACTCACTGCCGCAGAGCGGACTATTCTGGGTCGCGCCTTCGAATAAATCCATGTGGAACGGGTCCCATTGAAACACCCATGTGTACAGGAACAAGATAGTACAGGAACAAGATAGTACAGGAACAAGATAGTACAGGAACGAACTAAACCTCACGAGCGCATTCGCTTGCGGGGAACCTGGTTCCCGTTCAGCTCCCGCCGCCTGTTATGGTCGTCCTGCCCTTGTTTCCTTCTTTTCCTCGGCCGCTTGATCGACTTGACCATTTCCTCGTCCGCTCCATCCCCTCCTTCGTCCTCCGGTTCATAGTCGACGTCATTAGCATCATAAGTGTCGTCGACGTCATTGGCATTGCCAGTGCCATCGGCGTTGTCAGTATCACCAAGGGTCTGTGAGCATGACCTTTTCTGCTGAGACTGCGGCCCCTGCTCCTCAGGTACCGAAGTATCATCACAAAGAACTATATCATCAAGCGTTTCGAGGACATCGCTTAATGGACCCAGAGACAGCCACACAGCGGAGTAGATGTCAGAGTAAGAGGTCGGATCAAGCATATTCTTGAAACCTTCTTCGTCACGATAGGAGTTGCAGAGCGTTATACGGAATGTGTCAAGGTCATCAACACAGGGGATGAGGTCGGGATGAATACGACTGGTAAGGAATGGTGAGAGTGATTCTCTGGTAAACAAGTCTTCCCGTTGACTAGTCGGGACGGAGGTATAAGTAAAGACGTCGTTTGCGAGCTGGAGTGCCTCGGGGTGTTTGACACGATATAAGAGAATCCAGAGCAGGATCCACCAAAGCGACTCGAGGTCATGTTGGAATCGAAATTTTGGTGGAGGTAGGTTGTCGGACAGAGCTTTGCTATTGCTGGGATTGGGTACATTGGATGACTTGGCTCTTACGCCACGTCTCGACGCTGGGGTGAAGATGTCTCGCTCGGCTTGAAACTGCACGTCATAACGGGGAATGTAATATGTTTTCGATCGATGAATCTCCAGTGGCATGAAATACGGCGTTCCCTAGATTGCCGCATGGAGTGTAATGCTGAGTACGAACTTGAAGACACTCACTGTCTTCGGATCAGGGCTAGCCTGGTCATTTGTGAACGCCTTCGCATATTCCAAGTCGCTCAACTTTCCTCCAACGGTCCCGTCCTTCCTCTTAACCACAATGATGTTGCCTGTACTGACATCACGATGCACCCAACGGGCGAGATACAGAAGAACAAGAGCTGACGAGCGATCAGAAACAGTCTCGGCGCAGTAACATAAAACTTACCAACAAAGGCATCTCGAACGGCACAGAAAGACGTGGGAAGGTCTTTAGCGTCATGGAGCGAGCAACCAACCTCGTCGTATATCAGGCGGCGATGTTCCTTGATACGATACCCACGAGGAACACGTGCGGGCGGCTTCCCCGAGCGACGAACAAAGACGTTAGCCGGCAAGCCGTAGGACCCAATGGTCTGGGTAGAACCTTTGGTTATGTTCCCCGATGCTGTCTTGGGTTCCTTTGGTGTCCAGCGAAGGAGGTCTGGTGCGCGTATGGCCGACTTCGACCGCGGTTTGGTGCTCCCGAGGACCCTCTCCTGCTTGATTTCCATGAAGAAATCTTTGTATCCTTCATTCTGAAGAATCCTCTTGAGATGCCTCTTGAGAACAGGTGGGGCCCAGCTATAGTCCTCTTCCTTTACATTCTTGAGGCGCGCAAATACAGCATCCAGGTTCTCCTTCTCCGTCTTCGATCCCACATCGTGCCACGCATCTTTCAACGCAACCTCCGATCCACCGTTCTTCACCTTTCCAACTTTATCATCCTCAAAACCTTCAACTTCGACGGCCCTCCAGACCCGTGTCTTCCTCCCTGTGATGCACAGAACCCGCTGATTGAATAGCGGGTCAATGGTCCTGAAGTATGTTGGCGCCTCGCTCGTTCCCATTTCGTAGACGTAGCAGATGTTGCCTTTGTGCCGCACCCGGTGGACGGTGGAATCATATCCAATCTCTTCTCGCGTTGCATAGAGAAAGGATAGGAAGACTCGGATGAAGGTCTTGATGTCCTGCACAACGCGTAAGCTTGAAAGGTCCGCAAATCAGGAGCATAGGCATACTGTTGTAAAATCAAAGGCCTCCGACTTGACCGAGTGCGAACGGCAGAAGTACCACAGTGACATCATATTGTCCTCGATCGTAATCTGGGGACTTTCAGAATCATTCCTATTAACCAATGCGGAGAAGACATACGCCATAGACCCATGTGCGGCGAGGATCGTCGTTCATGATGTGGCTGGCTGCTGAAACAAGCTGCGACCGGTTCTGTAAACGTATTTCTTCAGTACGTATCAGAACTCTGCGGCATCGACTAACCTCCTCAACTTCCCTACTGTGTTTCTTGAATTCTGCGATCACGACCGTTTCAGCGAGGACGATTTTCTGCGCGTTAGGGTTTTCTGTGATACAAGCGTCGACCCGAAATGCGGTCCCATCGATTTCCGACTCCATCTTCCTCGAAGGACAGTCTCTGTAGTGAAATTGTCGCTGGCGTGGGGCTTGACCCTGCTCACGACATACAACATCCAGCTCGCCTAGGACGTCGACGATGGTTTGAAGTTTTCTATAGATATCGACCTCTCTCGCATTCATATTCGATGGATAAACGTCGAAGTCGGCCCACACCCAGTCCTGCCATGGTTCTCCCCCTGGCGCGTTTCGAGCGACTTTCTTGAGCTTCTCCGGGTGCGTATCAATGTACTGCTGTAGCGCGTCGTCAACGGACTGGTCGGATGGGTTAAAAGGCGCATAGTCCTGCATGAATGCGTCCAAAGGGCATTCCAGCATCTCGTCTGCCATTTCCCCCATGATCAACGACCGGAGGTTATGTTGGAGATGTCGACCCCCAACAAGCCGTGCACTTAGTGGCGTATCGCTGGAGTCGTTGACCGTGTCAACATCACGTGATGTTCAGAAGTCATTCGCCACTTACGATGGCATTTGTTTGGCATCTGGTGACTGCTTCGACTTGGGCCGTGGTGGGGTCTTCGGGCTGGATGCGGAGCGTCAGAATGCCAAGGGAATGAAGGCCAGTCACGACGAACCTTTCATTCGCTTGCTCTGTCATTCTCGTAGCACTAGTCAAAGAAAAAGGAGTGTAGTGTCGGCCATATCGAGTTCGTGACGCTGTATTTAACTTATGCACCAGACAATGGAACGATATCTAGCTCACATATTGGGAACTACGATACTGATTTGATACAAAGCTTTGCTCGCTAAGATAATCGGAGTTCGAATTATGACACGAAGAATAAAGTGCAACCTTTCCAGGCGTTCGAGAATATGATCCCAAGCCTTGTGTTTTGGAACTGGAGGCCTTACCAGGAATAATGACTCATAATATTCGGACTCCGGTCAGGAAGAAGGGATATGCTGTTAAGCGGGGGTTAAAAATCAACCTGATGGTCTTGATAGAAGACGTTCCAGCGTAACCCTTGGCACCATCTGACGTCGTAAAATCCATGAGGCTGGCAACCCTCATCCCCGGCAAAGACACGGATGGAGTTATTGCACCCCCTAAGGCTTTATCTTGACTGTTGACTGCCTCATAAACCTTCCCCACGAACGTCACGTTTCATGTCAATTCTGTCATCCGGGACCCATTCGGCCATGGCTTCGCCATCCAACAGCAACGAACTTGGATATCACGATCGTGCATGTGTGTCATCAAGAGCCCCGGGCGTCAATACGAGAGAACATGTGGTCGTATAGATTATTGTAATCGGAGTTACGACTCGAACCAGCACGACCCTCAAGCGCGTCCAAGGCATCGAGTTATACGGCAGAACAAATAGAGATGATGCTTCATTTCTACCCAAGTTTCCATAGGACAAGTTACACCAGCAATAAGCTATTATATATCCAATGAGCAAAAGTCCTATTCGCGGCTTCATAGTGTTAAATGGTATAAGTGTCAGTGAAGCGGACAGGTAGATAGTGTGATAATGACAAGGAACGTGAGGAGGCAATGTCGGGGATGGTGGGTAAGCAAAGGAGTCATAATAATCCACTAAGGTAATGTAGAAAAAGATATAAGTCCCTTTCTTGTCATAAAACACGGGAGGATGTATGGTATAGTCCAAATAATCCGGAGGAGCTCAAGGTGGGATTAGATCAAAAGGTTAAGGAGTGCGTTGTCAGGGGAATGACTGGCCATGAGGTGGGTGTCCCGCCGGACCTGTCGCGCTTCCACTATTGAAGGGCAAGGGGTACTGGGCGTAGGGATCATATGGCTCATCGAACGCCTTGCTTCCTCTGGTGGTCATCGACGACACATCATCCCCATAGCCACCACGAGGAGCATCATACGGGACATTCAGATTCGCAGTGCTCGAGTCCCATACATCGTCACCCTTTTGTAGGGCTGTGAAGGCGACAGTGTCCAGTGATGACTTGGCACCCAAAGAGCTGGTGATAGCCATAGGCTTGAGGCCTGACGTTTCCATAGCGTATGCGCCGGGAATTGTGCGGGCAGCGGGGCGTCGTCGTCTCCGGAGACAAATAATACCAACAGCAGCCAAGAGCGCAAGCAGGCCCATAGCTCCAACAACAGCACCGATAACGGCACCCGTGCTGACGTTCTTCCCTTCATCACTCTTGCCGCCATCTGGAGTGGTGTCGCCCGATCCAGATGAGACATCAAGGCGCACGCTGGCAGGGAGGACACTGGCAGGGGACGTAGGTTGCTTGCCAATCTGGCCGTTTCCGACAATAAGGTGTGTACCATTACTCGGTATATCTTTAATGTTGACGAAGAGGAATGCGGGTCCCGGTTGGAATAGGTTGGGATTGGGGGGAGGCTGCGCGACGTGCAAGGTAATCGTGCCGTTCTTGTTAACGGTATATGTGTTGTTGAGCTGCATAGACCGTTGTCCCATGTTCATTGCGTGTGTGGTGAAGCCACCACGGAGGATAAACACGGTAGCAGATTCGGCAGCATCGTTGGCGTCACCTTCGTACGAATCGGTAGGGATAAGAATATCGAATGGATCTCCACCGTATGACAGCGTCTTGGGGATGCCTTGGGGTGCGGGACGAACAGGAGCGGAGAAGTATGGTGGGTAGAAGATATCCGCACGGTACTCGGTGGGGTAGTAGGCGTTCAAATCAACATCGGGGTTGGGGTTGGATCCAGCAAGGAGAACGGAGCCATCAGGGAGGAGAAGGGCCGTTGAATGGTACAAACGAGGGACCTTCGAGACATCAAAGCCTGCATTGGACCAACGGCTGCCCTTGGGGGCATTAGGATCGTAGATCGCGGGCTTGTAAACCGGATCCGTGGCAAGCGAAGGACCAAAGGGCATGTCCGCCAAGTTGGGAGTCGTGCGGGTACCAAGAGAGTATCCAGCGGTGCCCTTCTCTCCACCGTTCACGACGAGGAGTTTGCCGTTTGGAAGGATGATGAATTGACCCATAGTGCGTCCCTCCAACATATCGTCATCCTGCTCATAGGCAACTGCGGACCCGTCAGTTGGTTCTGGCGTCAACCGCTGGCAATCCTTGGAAGTAGGATAGGTCCAAACGTCCGTATAAGGGCCGCCATAGTCACCGTAGTCATAATCGGGTAGATCCGAACCGCCGCAAAATAGAAGGGTTGCGGTATAATTGTCCTTGACGGTAAGGGGAAGCATCGCTACAGCACCAGACGCAGGATACACACGAACGACACCCTTGGGCATAGGGGGTAAAGGTGTCTCATCGTTAGCGTCATGGTCCCAGAGAACTGCCACGTCAATTTTAGTTGCAGAATGATGAGAATCGGCGGAAACCTACTTGTCGACAGGTTGGCCTGTACCAGCATTTTTCCGGAAGGCATCAAGAATGTATGGGCGTAGGCATTCAGGCCAGACGTCTGGACTAGGAAATTGAACTGTTGTAGGTCGCCCGACCTTGGAGGATAGTATTCGTATGTCGGTTCAGCCTGCCCTCGTTCCGTGACGGGATCAACGTTGGGAACCCATCGATTAACGAATCCTCCTCGAATAAATCCGCCAATTATAACTACCTCTCCCTCGCCAGTCGCCTCCGCTGCAGCGTACCACCGCTCCTTCTTCATAGACAGTATGGTCGGTTCGTCATACCAGGCACAAGCACCCCATCTGAGGTTATCAGTGATTTTGCAGGGGTTAAGGATACGGATCGCTCTTCGACCGTCGAAATCCTGGTATATTGAATCCCAGGCTCCTGTTCCGTCCGGGTTCTTCTGCGACCCAGCTTTACCGTCAAGGGTGACAGCGTCGTTACCACCAAACGTCACATAGGAGCCATTGGGAAGATGCATTCCAGTCGCGCAGAACGAGTTGGTCTTGATGTCCATTACGACCGCCTTACGTGTCTTGACGTCCCTGAACCGACGATCAGAGGGCGAGCATACCTTGAACGACACGTAGAGAATCTGACCATAACGAACCCCATGCAGGATGACCCGCAATTTGGGCAGCATTATTCTCTGCTTTATCTAGGATATAAACACTGTCCTCATTACCGAGGAACATCTAAGGAAATGAATTAGAAGTGGAGCAAACGAAGGGTGGGGTAAGTGGACCTACCATCATGGCGCTGATGAGCGTGTTGCCACCATCCTCAAATTGGCCGCCAGAAGCTCCAAAGACTGAAGTCAAGGCTTTCGCAAGACATAGTGCCCCGAAGGACACTAAGGGAAAACGCATGGGATCCTGAGTAAGTGGAGAGGAGGGAGGGGGAAGGGGGAATAAAAGAAGAGAAGGAATGAAGGAGGGTTTTTGGTTCAGAAACGGAAATTAGGCTAGGCACAGCTTTGACTCAAGATAGCCATCACCGCACGACGCCACAAAAGGCATGCGACGCATGGTCCCAGACGGAGACGGCGGTTGTGTTGCCATGCACGTTCTCGAGCGCATACCTCGGTTCCACAACTGATGCGAAATATCATCAATGGAACGAGTAGCGTGGGATCACATGCGGCACAGATGAAGTCACACTCTTCAACAGTCTTCAACTGACCCCGCTGTTCCGAAATGTTAGGGATCACTGAAGAGGGAGGTGACGGTGTGGATATATGAAATCCCAAGTCATAGATCGCATTATTACTTCATGCTCTTCCAGGCTCGCGCGTGTGCGCTCCAATTAAACGCTTCTGCCAGACGTCAGTAGCCTCCACGCTGCCGTCACTGATCGCCTCATTGGTCCGCGCTCTCCGGACATTTTATTTCTCATAAAAATAAGGGCGTTGTTTGTTTACAACATATATCAACCGACGAATAGTTGAGTGTATGCACAGTGGTGGATATAGCATAAGCGAAGCCACACAGCTCAGGCGATGGCTCAGGAAAGTGGCAGTTCTGCGCCGGCGCCGATCAATTCCTGGAAAAAACGGCGACTACTGCCCTGTCGACGGTCATCGATCACCATCTCTCCTGCATCTTGTTCGAATCCCTTCGCTTCCGAACTTTTGTTTTTATTCTGGTATATCCTCGGGCTTCAGAACAGACTGACCTGAAACGTGGCGGTCCGGTCACAAGCACCATGGTTGGATCCCCTCGTGGCCCAAGCTCGCCCCCAACACGGATTCCGCAACGTCTGCTGATGCGCCCCAACTTTCGCCAGAAATGCCTTGTTCAATAGCTATTTCCTTTCGATACGTTTGTCTCCCAATATGAGCTGGACTTGCCTTTGGTTCGGAACAATCTTCATGGTCAACATCCGCAGGCATCTTGCAAGGCTATTGCCCTCGACATCACAGGTCACTATGCAAAGTGGGACACAACACCCCTCCCTGTCCGTCATTCACGAAGGATTCCACCCATCGTCCTTGTCGTGCTCAACCGTGCTCAACAACCTCCAACCCCTGGCGCTCTGATGCCCCTGAACATGAATGCAATGGCCCAAGGGCCATTCAGTCTGTATTAGTATTTGCCCCGGAACTCGGAAGTATCCGTGTGCTTCCGTGTGTGTGTCCCCTCTGTCCCTTCCGGTCGAAATTCGACCGCCCACTAAATTTGTTGCTCAGATGACTCCGCATCAGCCGATTGATCGTGCCGCCGATCTTCGTTCCAGAGGTCTTGCACTGGTCTTGCCCTCAACCGATGAATCATCTTATCGCTACTATTGGGATGAAATAGACATGATGAAAGTGCCTCCCCCATTAATATTATTGCTTCATGCATCGCATTGGAGTGCATGATGGCTGTTTTTATGTTTCTCGAGGAGTTTCTTTCCCCCCGAGTGCGTCGTGCTGCTAAGAGGAGATCTCTAGGATAGTCAAGGTCTGTAAGTTGAAATGACACCTTGAAACACTTTTGAAACAACAAACGTGTAACAATCATTCACAAACATCTCCATGAGAGTCAACATACTGAGTCTTCGTAAGGCCCAAACGCCACTTTTTCAATGGCACCTGGTGAGCGATTTCCCGGTATGTGGTGTGATTACGATGATATTCCAGAGGTATTGCATAGTAGCTCCCACAGGAGACACGTATCCGATGCAGTCTCCCCTGTTTTACTCTCTAAATAGGCATGCGTACTGCATAGCGGCGTTCCCATTTACTTGAAGAACATCAAGATAAAATGCAATGACTTTAGATGCTTCTTTCTAACTCGTTGTATTCCTCGTGCAGCGAAATGCGGCATGACCTAAAACCACCAACACAGAAGCGGGTTAATCATGGTATCATAAACTATCTTGGGCAGTAGAGCATGACCAATAACGGTAGGCCATCCATTGGTCCTGGAGCGCTAGGCTTGCTTGCTGCGGCCTAATGTCACCGCTGATCTCACATCCCTTGGTTAGCTCAACACTCAGTTTTTGCAATCATTCCTCAAGAGCTTCTAATACCTGCCAGGCCGAACTTTCGTCAATTTGAGTATAACTGACCAAATGAAGAGGCTTGAATTTGAAAGCTAGCCTGATATAGCGTTACTAGATAACCGAGATTTCGTGTGAATTTCAAGCCGAAAGCCATTAAGACCTGGGGACTCATAATACCATACATGGCGTTACTCCCACTGTCACTCTGCGAGCATCATAGAAGAGAACCCAGTATCGTTGAATGATGTGTCCATGAAGTGGCGTACGACTCAACGTCATCCATTTCGAACTAATCGAAGAGTTGTGTGGGATCCAGTCATACATCAAAGCATCATGTTTGAGAGAACGAGTTCCATATATCATGATGCTTGTTCTAGTTCATCCCCTTGTCGCGGAATTTTCTCACCGCGGCCATAAGTATGCTCGGTGTTTACATTTCAGATCCCCGAAGATGGTCTAATTCGGGATCACCGACGCTCTCGGCGTTATCATGCATCATGTTTCCTCTTCCGGTCCCAAGAGAGGGATATATACGGGTAGTGCTATCGCTTCTTTGTTATAACTCTTTCCCTTATTCATACAGCAGATACTCCAGGCCATGGACTCACCCGACAAAGCATGGCTTGGATCAGGGATCCAGCCAACAAGGATTATTTGCCTCATTTCGGGATCAATCCTAGTGAGTGGTTTCAGAATTTGCGATGACTTGGGAAGGCTGACAAGAGAAGGTCTTTGATTATCTATGTAGTTTGGATCAGGAGGTACGCAGCACCCCACTTCGATCTCTTGGCGGCGCCGAAAATCCATTGAAAGGTTAAATTGATATGGAAAAGGCGTATGGGCAGCCTCGCTACGCTATTGTTCCTCGTCAACCGTTACATCCCGTACTTTTATGTGTTTATTGCTCTTGAAGGTGAGACGTCCGACTTCAGTTCATCTTACACACAACAAATACCTTCTAGAATACTGGGTCTTTCCGCAAACTCAAGAGGTAAGCTCATCCCAAGCCTTGCTTGAGCTCGATTTGTATCTCATTTTCTTGGCTTAGGCATGCCAACGTCGTGACATAGCAAATACTGGTGAGCCCCGCAAGACTGCCCGGCAAGTTTAATGCATTCCTCACAACACAATCTAAAGTCATTGTTGCCACGGGGCTTACAATATCGGAATGTGTGCTTCAGTTCTTGACTCCCATATCAATGTGAAGATAACACACCACTTAGTGATTCTCGCCTTGAGAACATGGGCAATTTGGAAGAGAAGTCGCATCATTCTCGGTACCTTGGGGTTGGCGGCATGTATAAAAGTTCCATTAGTACTTGTGGCTTTATACCACATGCTCAAGGATGTTCACTGTAAGCCCCAGCCTCGCTTTTGTTTTGCAAACTCAGGCCTAACGGGTTGCAA